>PVHX01001059.1:0-232855 GCA_004024805.1 Geosciurus inauris | reverse complement strand
CTGGGGTTCTGCTCAGGAGACATTCAGTCCACAGAAGCAACTGCTAGCGGTCTCTCGCGGTTGGGTGGGCACTGGGGCCAGGCACCCTGTGCGGAAGCAGGCCCGGCATGCCTGGGATAAACTCCGGGCTGAAGCCGTGGGCCGGATTCCCCACCATAACTGCACTCCACCGTTTGGCGCAGAAGTCACTCCTCCTGGCTACTGCTGTCTCCTGGTGGCCCTGCGCTTACACATGCAAGTGAGACTCTTGCGTGGGGCGGTGAACTGCAGAGAGCTGCCCAAGAAGCTGGTTGGAAAATGGCACCCCGCTACTTCCAGTCGCAGTCTCGGAGAGCTGGGGCCCTGGGCCGAGGCCCCGGCTGCAACTGCTTTTCTGCCGGCCGTTGCTGAAGCCACGCCTCCCAGCTTCCCGCTGCCTTCCGGTGGCCTTGCTCCCACACACGTGAGCGAGACTCCTGTGTGGGGCGGCAGGCCGTAGAGAGCTGCCAAGAAACTGGTTGGAAAATGGAACCCTGCTACTTCCAGTCTCAGTCTCAGATAGCCGTAGCCCTGGGCCGAGGCCTGGGCTGCAACTGCTACCGCTGCCTCCCGATGGCCCTGTGCTCACACACGCGAGTGAGACTCTTGCGTGGGGCGGCAAGGCGCAGAGAGCTGCCAAAAAACTGGTTGGAAGCTGGCACCCCGCGATTTCCAGTCTCAGTCTCGGAGAGCCGGAGCCCTGGGCTGAGGCCCGGGCTGCAACTGCATTTCTCCGGCCGGCGCCGAAACCACGCCTCCCGGCTACCGCTGCCTCCCGGTGATCCTGTACTCACACATACACGAGCGAAATTCCTGCGTGGGATGTTGAGCTGCAGAATGATGCCAGGAAGCTGGCTGGAAAACGGCACCTCCACCACTTCCAGCCTTGTTCCCTGAGAGCCTAGCGCAGAGTGGACTGTCTAGGCTGCCATCTTGGAACCGCCCCTCTAACCATGGAGTCTAATAGTGTAGTATCTTGGTTTGTTTGAGTCACTTTCTTCCCTTGTTTTTTCATGGTGATTGCGTGTCTTTCCTTCTAGCTCTGCTGATCAAAGTTGCTACAGTTTTTACTCCTATACGGGTATAGTTTCTCTGCAGGGTTTCAATACCTCTCTTAAGGGGGAGACCAATATTGATTGATCTCAATACAAGCAATATATAGTTTCAAACCAAGTAGTTCCTAATAGTTCCCAAATACATTTACGGTTTAGTCCCGATATACAACAATTATGGGTTCCTTTACAATCTGTTATGTAAACAATAAGTTTGCACAAGGGTGTATAGTTTCTGATGGTGGGCTAGGGAAACTTGAGGGTGGGGTGTAGGATAGGATAGGACGTTGGGGTAGTAGGAAGTGAGGATATGGTTATTAGATCTTAGAAAGCATGAAAAAGGAATCCAAGAGAAGTTGGCTATTACTAGAAAGAGCGACCTCCTTACTAGAAGACCAGTAAGGAGGAAGAAAAAGAGAGTACAGCGAGAAGAGATGATAGCAAGAAAAATAAAACATATGCAAGTGGCAGTTACAAAACTATATAATACCAGTCTAGTATACAGTTTAGAAATCCCAATCTACCATGTCCCACTGTGTAACAAATACTTGGTTTCACAACTGTTGGGGATTAGAGGGTAGAAAAGAGTGAGAGAGAGAAGAGAGAAGGAAAAAGAAAGGAAGGAAAGAAGAAAAGAGGAGCGAAATAAAACAAAAAGATTAAACAATAGAAATATTAGGAGAAAAAATAAAGGATAAAATAAAAAATAAGAATAAAAAAAGTAAAAAAAAGAGTCTCAATGTAAATAAACAGGTATGGTTCCGTTCACCTCCAGTAGGTGGCATTGTCCGTTGTTTGCTGGACTTTCTCCGCTGGTGTCCTGGCTGTGGGTTTCACAGCGGGTTGTAGCTCTGGGCTGGACTGCTGGTGGAAGCGCTGAATCAAGGTGTGCTGTGTTGAGCTCAGTTTGTTCCCATGCCCCCTCGTGTAGAAGCAGGCCCTGCCCGGGGTGAGCCTTGGGCTGAGGCTTGGAGCCGCTGACATCGGAGCTCCCCCGCCGTTTGCTGCTGAAGTCACGCTGCTTGTGGCAATCGCTGCTGCCTGGTGGCCTTGTGTACACACTCAAGTGAGATTCCTGCAGGGGTAGCTGTAGGATGATGTCCAGAAGCTGGCTGGGAGATGGAATTTCCCTACTTATTTTGAATTCCATCCCTCAGATAATTTAATTACTTAAACCTTGTGTGAATTTCCTTTGTTCCTTTAATATATTAGACTGGAAGGTTGAAATTTTCTTAAGTTTATAGATTTTCCTATCTTTTTTACTTAATATCTTCTTAACAAGCAGTATACAATTGTATTAATTTTTTTAAAAAATTCCATTATAACTTAGTAGACTTCAGTTCAAATTCAGGTTCTCTACCATTATAGCTGGTAACCTTGCACATTTTTCCTCCTTAAGTCTCAACTTCCATTTGTGAAATGGAGATGAAAATACTTTCTAGGGTTTCTTTAGCTTCATTAAGATTTTATTATCTTTCAAACACAAAACAAATCAACACGAACCCTGTTACTAAAATTGTGTGCAGAAGAAAGGTAAAATGGTAGCAGGTGAGAACAGAAAAGGTCCTCGTGTGAGCAATTACCTAAAATTTTTTTAAAACAATGTTTGAAATGTAAAATGCCTACTTTTACTTTTGCATATGATAATTTGCAGGATAAAGTACTCTTTTTTCTCACATCATTTGTTTTAATAGTATTCCCATGAATGTGTTTAAGGATGAATGCTCTTGTTCCTATTGTATTGTTGTGGGAGTGAGACACTGAAAAGTCATGTGATTTTTCTTCAGCTGTGAGTACTGCTGTTGCGATTTAGAGGTCATTCTATGTTGTTAGCAGCACTTCCCTGAGAAAACTCATTTCCATTTGACTGAAATATAAATGCAGAGACTTTTAGTTCCTTAGACTTTTACTTCCTTAAGGAACTAAAATGGGGCCTGATGTGGTTGAGGGGGATGCTGCAGCACTGCCTTTTTCCTTCTGAATGCAGCCTTGTTTTACCATGTTGGCGAATGGAGCCATTGTAAGCCAAGAACAATCTGGCTTCTAAGCTATTGTTAGTGAAGATGCAGAAGCAGTCTTCTCTGAAATTACTTTCACATTGGGAAGAACGGTGACAAGTGAGAGCTTTCCCAAATGGTGAGTGTTTGTGGCCATAGAGTGTGGCACAGTTTTCTTGTGTGTGTTTGCACTCTTTGAAATAGTTTGAAACAGTTCTTGTTTTCTTAATTTTAGTGTTTTACTAATGTGACTTTAGCTTAGGAATTGGGCATTTAAGTGGAAAAAGTAGTAGGTTATTATTATAAAGTTAATTATTATTATTATTAGTTATTATTATAGAGTTAATCCTAGTGTCTTATTTTGGGGTATAGATGCCTTTTTTATAGTTTTTAAAATTTATTTATTCTACTTAGGTATACATGACAGTAGAATGCATTTTGTTTCATTGTACATAAATGGAGCACAACTTTTCATTTCTCTGGTTGTATACAATATAGAGTTACACAATTTGTGCAGTCATACATGTATCTAGGGCATTATTGTCCATCTTGTTCCAACAACTTTCCTGCCCCCATGTCCCATCCCCTCCCTTTCCTCCCCTTTGACCAAAGTTTCTCCATTCTTCCCATGCCCCCTCCTCCATTATGGATCAGCATCCACTTATCAGAGAGGACCTTTGGTTTTTGGGAATTGGCTTACTTCGCTTAGCATGATGTTCTCCAACTCCATCCATTTACCTGCAAATGCCATAATTTTATTCTCTTTTATTGCTGAGTAATATTCCATTGAGTATATATACCACAGTTTCTTTATCCATTCATCTATTGAAGGGCATCTAGGTTGGTTCCACAGGTGAGCTATTGTGAATTGAGCTGCTATAAACATTGAAGTGGCTGCATCACTGTAGTATGCTGTATTTAAGTCCTTTGGGTTTAGACCAAGGAGTGGAATAGCTGGGTCAAAGGTGGTTGCATTCCAAGTTTTCTAAGAAATTTCCCTAGTGCTTTCCAGATTGGTTGCACGAGTTTACAGTCTCACCAGCAACGTATGGGTGTGTCTTTTCCTCCACATCCTCGCCAACACTTGTTGTTGTTTGTATTCTTGATAACTGCTATTCTGACTGGTGTGAGATGAAATCTTAGAGTAGTTTTGAGTTGCATTTCTTTAATGAGGTGTTGAACTTTTTTAATATATTTGTTGGTTGATTGTATATATCTTCTGAGAAGTGTTTGTTCAGCTCCTTAGCCCATTTATTGATTGGGTTGTTTGATTTTTTGGTGTTAAGTTTTTTGAGTTTTATATATATATCCTGGAGATCAGTGCTCTGTCTGATGTGTGTGTGGCAAAAATTTGCTCCCAGAATGAAGGCTTTCTGTTCACCTCATCGATTGTTTCTTAGCTGAGAAGAAGCTTTTTAGTTTGAATCCAT
This sequence comes from Geosciurus inauris, assembly GCA_004024805.1. NCBI lineage: Eukaryota > Metazoa > Chordata > Mammalia > Rodentia > Sciuridae > Geosciurus > Geosciurus inauris. Next base: position 228,358 of record PVHX01001059.1, on the reverse strand, counting down.
CCCATTTATTAATTCTTGATTTCATTTCTTGTGCTTTAGGAGTCTTGTTAAGGAAGTCGGGGCCTAATCCGACGTGATGGTTTGGGCCTACTTCTTCTTCTGTTAGGCGCAGGGTCTCTGATCTAATTCCTAGGTCCTTGATCCAGTTTGAGATGAGTTTTGCACATGGTCAGAGATGGGGGTTTAGTGTGTTTTTGCTGCATGTGGATTTCCAGTTTTCCCAGCATCATTTGTTGAAGAAGCTATCTTTTTTCCCATGTGTGTTTTTGGCGCTTTTGTCTAGTATAAAAAAACTGTATTTATGCGCATTTGTCTCTGGGTCTTCTATTCTGTACCTTTGGTCTGCATGTCTTTTTTGGTGCTAGTACCATGCTGTTTTTGTTACTATAGCTTTGTAGTATAGTTGAAGGTCTGGTGTTGTGATGCCTCCTGCTTCACTCTTCTTGCTAAGGATTGCTTTGGTTATTCTGGGTCTCTTAGTTTTCCAAATGAATTTCATGATTGCCTTTTCTATTTCTATAAGGAGTGATGTTGGGATTTTAATTGGAATCACATTGAATCTGTATAGCGCTTTGGGTAGTATGGCCATTTTGACAATATTGATTCTGCCTATGCAAGAGCATGGGAGATCTTTCCATCTTCTAAGGTCTTCTTCAATTTCTTTCTTTAGTGTTCTCTAGTTTTCATTGTAGAGGTGTTTGACCTCTTTTGTTAAATTGGTTCTCAAGTATTTTATTTTATTTTATTTTTTTTTTGAGGCTATTGTGAATGGGGTAGTTTTTATGATTTCTTTTTTCAGAGGATTCATCACTAATGTATAAAAATGCATTTGATTTATGAGTATTGATTTTATATCCTGCTACTTTGCTGAATTCATTTATTCTAGAAGTTTTGTGGTGGAAGTTTTTGGATCCTCTAAGTAAAGAATCATGTCATCAGCAAATAGTGATAGTTTAAGTTCTTCTTTTCCTATTCATATCCCTTTAATTTATTTCATCTGTCTAATTGCTCTGGCTAACATTTCAAGGACTATGTTGAATAGAAGTGGTGAAAGAGGACATCCCTGTCTTGTTCCCATTTTTAGAGGGAATGCTTCCAATTTTTCCCCCATTTAAGATGATGTTTGCCTTTGGTTTTGCACAGATAGCTTTTACAATGTTGAGGTATGTTCCTACTATCCTTAGTTTTTGTATATTTTGAATATGAAGAAGTGCTGTATTTTGTCAAATACTTTCTCAGCATCTAAAGAGATAATCATATCTTCTTGTCTTTAAGTCTGTTGATATGATGAATTATGTTCATTGATTTCTGTATGTTGAACCAACCTTGCATACCTGGGATGAACCCCACCTGATTGTCGTGCACTATCTTTTTAATATGTTTTTGTATGTGATTTGCTATAATTTCATTTAGAATTTTTGCATCAATGTTCATCAAGGATATTGGTCTAAAGTTTTCTTTCTTTAATGTATCTTTGTCTGGTTTTGGAATCAGGGTGATACTAGCCTCATAGAATGAGTGTGGAAGAGTATCCTCCATTTCTAGTTTATGAATAATTTGAGGAGTATTGGTATTAATTTTTCTTTGAAGATCTTGTAGAACTTGGCTGAAAATCCATCTGGTCCCAGGCTCTTCTTGGTTGGTAAACTTTTGATGCTGTCTTGTATTTCCTTGCTTGAAATTGATCTGTTTAAGTTGTGTATGTTTTCCTGATTCAATTTGGACAGATCGTATGCCTCTAGAAATTTGTTGGTATCTTTGGGATTTTCTATTTTACTAGAGTATAGATTTTCAAAATAGTTTCTAATTATTTTCTGTATTTCAGTAGTGTCTGTTGTGATCTTTCCTTTCTCATTTCAAATTTTAGTAATTTGAGTTTTCTCTCTCCTTCTTTTCATTAGGGTAGCTAAAGGTTTATCAATTTTATTTATTTTTTCAAAGAACCAGCTTTTTGTTTTGTTCAGTTTTTGAATTGTTTCTTTTGTTTCAATTTCATTGATTTCAGCCTGATTTAAATTATTTCCTGTCTTCTTTTTTTGGTGTTGATTTGTTATTTATTTTCTAGAGCTTTGAGATGTAATGTCAGGCTGTTTATTTGTTGACTTTTTCTTCTTTTAATGAATGAGCCCAATGCAATTAACTTTTCTCTTAACACAGCCTTAGTAGTGTCCCAGAGATTTTGATATGTTATGTCAGAGTTCTCATTTACCTCTAAGAATTTTTTTTTTATCTCCCTCTTGATGTCTTCTGCTATCCATGTGTCATTCAATAGTGTTTCATTTAGTCTCCAGGTGATGGAGTAGCTTCTATTTTTTATTTTATCATTAATTTCTAGTTTTATTCCATTATGGTCTGATAGAATGCAGAGTAGTATCTCTATTTTTTGTTTTTGCTAAGAGTTGCTTTGTGGCATAACATATGGTCTGTTTTAGAGAAGGATTCATGTGCTGCTAAGAAAAAGGTGTATTCCCTTGTTGATGGATGAAATATTCTGTATATGTCTGTTAATTCTAAATTATTGATTGTATTACTGAGTTCTGTGGTTTCTTTGTTTCGTTTTTGTTTGAAAGATCTTCCAGTGGTGAGAGAGGTATGTTAATGTCACTCAGTATTATTGTGTTGTGGTCTATTTGATTCTTGAAATTGAGGAGGATTTGTTTGATATACGTGGATGCTCCATTTTTCAGGGCTTAGGTATTTATTAGATTGTTATGTCTTGTTAATGTGTGGCTCCCTTAAGCAGTATGAAATAACCTTCTTCATCTCTTCTGTCTTTGGTTTGAAGTCCACTTTATTTGATATGAAGACAGAAACCTGCGTTTGTTTACGTGATCCATTGGAGAGGTATGTTTTTCCCCATCCTTTCACCTTCAGTCTGTGGATGACTTTTTCTGAGAGATAAGTCTCTTGAAGGCAGCATATTTTTTAAATCCAGTCTTCCAGTCTGTGTCTTTTGATTGATGAGTATAAGCCATTAACATTCAGGGTTATGATTGAACTATGGTTTGTATTCCCATTCATTTTGGTTTATTTTGGTTTTTAACTTGACTTGGGTTCTCCTTTGATCAGCTTTTCCTTTAGTGTAGTTCCTCCCTTTGCCGATTTTCACTGTTGTTTTTCATTTCTTCCTCATGAAGTGTTTTGTCAAGAATATTCTTTAGTGCAAGTTTTCTCATTGTAAATTCTTTTAACTTTTGTTTATCATGGAAGGTTCTTATTTCATCATCAAATCTGAAGCTTAATTTTGTTGGATGTAAGATTCTTGGTTGGCACCTATTTTCTTTCAGAGCTTGGTATATGTTTTTTCAGGATCTCTTGGCTTTGAGTGTCTGGTTTGAGAAATCTGCTGAAATCCGCATTGATTTCCCTCTGTATGTAATGTGAACCTTCTCTTTTGCAGCTTTAAAAAATCCTATTCTTATTTTGTATGTTAGGCATTTTCATTATAATGTGCCTTAGTGTGGATCTGTTGTAGTTTTGCACATTTGGCATCTCATAAGCCTCTTGTATTTGATTTTCCAATTCATTTTTCATGTTTGGGAAATTTTCTGATATTATTTCATTGAAGATATTGTGCATTCCTTTGGCGTGTATCTCTGTGCCTTCTTCTATCCTGATAATTCTTAGATTTGGTCTTTTGATGTTATCCCATAATTCTTGGATGTTCTGTTCATGGTTTCTTACCATCTTCATTGTGTGGTCAACTTTATTTTCAAATGATATATTTTGTCTTCATTGTCTGAGGTTCTGTCTTCCAAGTGATCTAGTCTGTTGGTGATGCTTTCTATTGAACTTTTTGTTTGGTTTATTGTTTCCTTCATTTCAGAGATTTCTGCTTGTTTTTTTTTTTTCCAGAGTCTCTATCTTTTTCTTGAAGTAATCTTTTGCTCCCTGTATTTGTGCTCTTATCTCTTTGTTGAAGTGATCAATTGTTGCTTGTGTTTGCTCTCTAATCTCTATGTTGGATTGATTGATTGTTGCCTGTAATTGCTTTCTTATATTATTCTGTGCTTCATAGATCATTTTAATTATGAACGTCCTGAACTCCTTCTCTGACATTTCATCTACTGTGCTGTCAATGGATTCTGTGATTGTAATTTCTTTGTTTTGGGCATTTTCTTTATGTTCATGTGTTTTCCTCTCTGACAGTGCCAATCTGAGGTATTATAGTTTCTACCCTATAATCTTGGAGTGTCCCTACAGGTTACCAATAACTCACCTGTGGTGTAACCAGGTCTGCAGGGATCTCGGGGATGCTCTTCCTGGTCCTGGCTGTTGTCTCTAGATGGAAGTAGGCCAGGACAGCTTCCTATTGGTAGATGGGTGACCGCAGCATGCCAGGTCAGGATGGATCTGCTCTGCTGCCTCTGCGCCTCGGGGCAGAGTCTATAGATGCCTTTTAATAAAAAGTTTATTTCAGTTAATGACACTGTTTACCTTTTTACTCCTAAAATAAAATGTGTTTTCAGGAAAACAAACTTGGCTTTCTGATTTAAGATGAGTTTTACTTGAGAATTCCCAGTGTTACAAAAGAATATAGGAAAGTTTTCCATTTTAAAAAGTTTTGGAGGAGATTATGAAATAATTTTAAAGGACCTATGTTTAGTGTTAATTTTAAATAATAGTTTAGAAGTCTGAGTAAACATACGGGGCAGGCGTACCAAGGGATGTCACTAAGCCTGTGGGACTAGTAGAGAGTTGATATCACTTCTCTTGTGCAGGGTGGCATGCTTGGATTGGACCTGTACAGTTTTCTAAGTCAAGGTTTCCTACACTTCAAGGACTTATAGTAGAAATTTGATGAAATGGCTCTTATGCTTAGAAATAATTAACAAGTTTAGGTGGCAGGGGATAAATGTCAAATGAGCTATTTAGAGAAGCACTCGTACTGGAAAAGCGGAGCACCATACAAGCTTCTTTGAGCAAAGGCACTAGATGAGAGTGGGTGGAAACTGAATGGTACTCAAGCAGGCAAACAGAGAAGAGGCAAGGCTTTCTTGGCTTAGAGGACTGGTGTCAACAAATCTCCTAAGGTAAAAGGTGGTTTGGGGCAGGGCAAACTATGCTGCTGGATGCTTGCTTTTATAAATAAAGTTTTATGGGAACCAAGCCACACCAATATATTTAAGTGTAGTTTGTGGCTGCTTTCATTCTGCAACACAGAATTGATTGAGTAGTTGTTATGTTATAGAGATTGTAGACCTACAAACCCTAAAATACTGGTCCTTCATGGAGAAAGTTTGCTGATCACCTAGGGAGTGATTCATGAATAAGTATATCAGTTCTGTGGATGTGGAATATATGGATAAATTAAGTATAAATTAAAGTTGGGGAATTAAAAAAGGGATAAATTAAGTAGCCTTGAACGTTAAGCTTAGAACTTGGAAGCACGAGCAATGTGAGTCAATAAAGGGACATTATATTCATAGTTTATTAGCAATCATAAGCACACATCTGGTGCATATTAGCCTGATAGCACTATATGAATTAGGTTCCTTGTGTAGTAGGGGAGATGACTTTGTAATTAAAAGGTGGTGAAATAATGAGACCAGAAGCAGATAAATTGCATGGAGGTGGAAATTTGAGAGATCTACTGATAGGACTTGAGGTAGTTTTAAAAACAAAAAGGAGCTTGCCTGTAGGAAAAGTACTTTTTTAGTCATTTGAAATATTGACATGTGAAACAATATGGTATATTTGGAGAGCAGAGACATTGTCATGTTTGGAACAAAGAGGGTGTGAGTAATGAAACAGGGAGTATAAAAGAGGAATGTCTTCCCCTCCCCCTCATGATGGATGGTGGGAGACTATCAGGGATGGGATCATGATTTTGATTTGTGTTATCTTCTCCCTGCATTTCATATACTTTTGTCTTACATTTTTTTAAAAAACAAAGCCGGGTGCGGTGGCACTTGCCTATAATCCCAGTGGCTCAGTTGGCTGAGGCAGGGGGATTACAAATTCAAAGCCAACCCCAGCAACCTAGTGAGTCCCTAAGCAACTTATTGAGATCCTGTCTCAAAATAAAAAATGGCTTGGGATGTGTCTTAGTGGTTCAACACCCCTGGGTTCAATCCCTGGTAACTCTACTCCCAAAACATATATTTTTAGATTTCTTTATTCATGAGATGGTGTCCATATATATTTCCCAAGCTGGTTGCAAACTTGTGAGTTCAAAGAATCCTCTGCCTTAGCCTCCCACATAGCTGGACTCACAGGTGTGTGCCAAGATGCCCTGCTTTGATTTGCATTTTAAAAAGGTAATCCTAATAAACAGTGTGGAGAGTGGATTTGGGGAGGGGTAAGGGAGACGGGAAGTAAAGAGATAAATTAGGAGGATATTGAATAATCCTGGTGACAGATGATGAGAACTTTAAGGTGGTTGAAGTAGGGAAAGAGGACCTATCAAGAACAGTTAAATAGGAAGGATACCGTATTTGGATATGAGGGAGAGATTAGAGAAAATTTTAGAATTTGTGGTTTGGCAACTGGGAGACCAGTGTTGCCTTTAACTCAGTGTGGGATTATGGAAAAAGAGTGCGTTTTGGGAGTGTTTGAATTCATGCCATGCCTGTGGGATAGTTAGTGGAGTGGCCTGCAGGTGTTGGCATTGTAGTTCTCGAAGTCAGTGCAGAAAATGTGCCTTTAAAGATGGATTTTGACAGGTACTGGAAATAAACAGTTGGCAGTACAGGAGGGAATGAGTTTAAGGAAGGAGAGCTTTTAGAGCAGGAAGTCAAATTCCAGAGGGCATATTACTGCTCCTTCTCTCCTGTTTCCCATCTGCACCCATGGCAGATGTCACTGAATGATGACCATTGTTACTCTCCAAGCCTTTGGGATCTTTAGGACTCTTCCTTTACAAGACCATGTATTAGGATTTGACAGGAGTTAGGGCAAAATATGCATCTATGTGCAACAACAAAATAAAAGGGTCAGAGAAAAATTGTTGCATAGAGACTGAGCAGAAAAGTAGGAGTGGAATCCACATCCCTGCCAGGAGAGTTGGGTTCTATTAGAGATGAAATGTGTTGGTGGGTTTGGGAATCAGGAAGTCCTTGATGACTTTGGTGAGAAAGTTTCAATTGAGAGAGGGACACTAAACCCATGTTTTGAGGCTATTTGGAGCAGGGAGTGGGAGGTGAGAGACTACTTTTCCTGGAGTCTTGACTAGGAGAGAAGGTAGGTAGGTTGGAAACTCGAAGGAAGGAAGATGGAGTTTATATAGAAAGTAGTTTGTAAATTAATTAACATTTCTTTTGTGTGATAATCCTGTTTATACATTTTCTTTAGAAACAGTTTCAGACCTAAAGAAAAATTGGAATAAAAAAGGAGGAACATCAACTGTAGTTACCAGTTATTACCATTTGCCACATTTGCTTTACCATTCTTTTTCTTTCTTATATATACTATACTACTTTTATACTGAACTATTTGAAAATGAGTCATAGACAGATGTTTTTCCTTTTAAATATTTTATTTTTTATGAGCTTTATTTAACACTCTTTACTCATAAGAAAAGTTCATTGGGAAGTCCTATTGAAAATAACTAGAACACCCCTTCCACCTTTAAAACAATTTGTGGTTTTCTATCTCATGGGGAGTTTAAACAGGCAATTTAGGACAGGGACTCTACTGGAGACTTCTGAGGTTCAAATTGTTCTTTGAGATACTGGTCTTATTTGATTGGTTGCTGATCATCAGAAAAGGTGAAAGGAAATGATGGCTATTTGGGCCTTTTTCAAATAATAACAAATGTCCCATTCCACAGAACAATACTTTATTTATCATCTGAGATATGAAATAACAAAATCAATGAGGTTCAAAAGTTGTCTCTTCAAAATGCTTATGTCAAATAAATACCAAATGTTGTTCTTAGTTGAGACACTAAATAAATATGTGTTCTTTTTTACTCTAAACACAGAATATTTTATTTCACTTAAATAGTACTTAATTGCCCTAAGTTAACTTACCTCCAGAACACATTTGTGTACAAGAAGTCATTCCTTGGTTGTTCTTTGAACAAAAATGTGGTGGCGTATATTTGCTAAGTATCATGCATATTTTTTAATGTAGAATTCATGAACAGGGATACAAGATACCATATCAAATTGCATTTCAGTAACATCTTTTCCTTCTTTGCTGGTCTAATTGTTTGTGGATTTTCATGATTCTTTTGTGCTTGCCTGTCTTTGGCACTGGTTCACTGGAGCTAGGAGAGAACAGAGACTGGCAGTGCTATGTTGTTCCTTCTGCTCCCACTCATTGTGGGGCCTGTAAGGCCCACGGCTCCTCTAGATATCCTAGGGCTATTCATTTCTATGGACAGATGAAGAGAGATAAAGATTGGTGCTTAGGCTTAAGCAGTCTATTCATTCAGAATTGCATATTAACTAAGTTCTAGATTTAAAATTCACTCTCTTAATTTTTCTACAATTCTTACATAACTTTGATTATACAGATTTGGAAAAGCTGATACAGGTTACCATCTAAGTTGAAGAAAAATGGAATATGTGCCCCACTTGAAAATAATATTAATAAAATCTTAATTTACAAAATTTCAGGTGATTTAAGGTATTACTTGGCAACAGTATTATCTTAGCAAATTGAAATATTTATAAATAATAACTGAAACGCATCATTTTTGCTTTGTAATGGCAGAAATATTAAGCACCTCTGACACTTTGGGGAATTTTGAGGCTCCATGTGATTTCTGATTTTTAGTTGGTGCAATCTGTTTAGCAAAGGTTGGATATTTGTACTTTGTCAGTAATTTGATTGGAAATTGTGGCTGTGACCTCTGTCAGTTTGATAATAGGCAAGGAAGCAAAAGATAATGCTTTTAACCAAACTGTGTAGATTTCTCTCTGATATTTTCTGTGATAGAGTCACTTGTGGGCTACTTTGGGCTGCTCAAGAGTGAGCCTGCTTCTTCATTTTTCCCTCCTTGAAAGGCACTTATTCCTACTGGATACTTCTTTGTGCTAGGTCATTCTCTAGCTATGAAATTACTGGGGATTTAACCCAGGGGGAATTTACCACTAAGCTACACTCCCAGCTCTTTTTATTTTTTATTTTAAGACAGGGTCTAAGTTTGGGACCTCACTAAGTTGCTGAAGGTAGCCTCAAAGTTGTGATACTCCTGCCTCAGCCTCCCAGGTTAGCGGAATTACAGACATGACACTGAGCACAACTCAGTGAAGTACATTCTAATTACAGTTTGTTATTAAACAAGTTAATGTACATAAGGTTCTTAAAACAGTGCTAGACATGTAATCACTTTGTGTCAGGTGTTATTATGATAATACTATGTACAGTGACTTTCTTTATTTCGTTGTTCTTGTAAGGCAGCATTTGAGAAGAATCCTGAAGGGTGTGAGGAAGAGAGCTTGTAGATCTTCCTGGAGGAAAATCTGGGCAGAGCTTGCATTTGCCTGGTGGTTTTGAGAAACTGCCAGGCAGCCTAGGTGGGAGAATCAGGGTTAAGAGGAATCTGTGGTTGATTAGATTGTGAAGGCAGCAGGGAAGATGGTGCCCAGCCTTGTGGCCATTGTAAGGACTTTGCCCTCTGGAATAGGCACTATTGTGAAGTTTGAGTAGACATGATCCACATTCAGTTTTGGCAGAATTCCTCTGGTTGCTATGGAGAGAATGGACAAGAGAAGAGTCAAGAGCAGAAGCATGAGACTAGGAAAAGATGATGGGCTCCATCCAGGGTGGTGGCTGTGTGGGTGGTGAGGAGTGGTTAGATGGTTGGGTATGTGCCAAAGTGAGAGCTGGTGGGGTTTGGTCATGGATTGGATTTGTGGGTGTGGGAAGAAGCAAGGAATGAAGGAGAGGTCCAGGCCATGAAGTGTGGTGTTGCCATTTGATGAACTGATATAGGCTGGAAGGAGCAGGTACTGAACCTGTTGATTTTGATTTATGTTTTAGGTAGTCAATGGGAGGGTTGAATGGGCAGCATGGGAGTTCTGGGGATAGGTCAGTGCTGGATCTGACAGTCTTTTGCTGAGGCCACCAAGTAAGCAACTGTAGGTGGGGAGAGAAGAGCTTGAACACAAGGAAGCAGCCAGGAAGCAAGAAAAGAAGCTGGCAGCATGGTAGGAGGAGACAGATGGCAGAGACAAAGAAACATAACAAGGGATCAGCCAAGACCAGTAGCCAGATGAGGGAAATATTTCAAGGAGGGAGTGAGCAACTGTCTTGTAGTAAGACAGGACTAAAATTTGGCTGTTAGCAGTGATCTTGATGAAAGCCAGTTCACTGGTGTGATGGGGGAAAAAGCCTGATTGGAGCTGGCTCAAGAAAGGCTGGGGGAGAATCCACAATCCCAGCCCTGATTGGTTCCTTCTTCTATATTACTGATCTTCCCTTCATCTTTATGATATCTGTCCTTTCCTCCCTTTTTCCTTTATTTTACTCTAGCTTTCACATATAAGAGAAAATATTTGACCATTGACTTTCTGAGTTTGGCTTATTTCACTTAGCATGATATTCTCCATTTCCATCCACTTACCAGCAAATACCATAATTTCATTCTTTTTAATGGCAGAGTAGAACTCCATTGTATATATGTACCACAATTTCTTAAGCCATTCATCTATTGATGGGTACCAGGTTATTGGGAACAAGATGGTTTTACTTATTTCTTCCTCAGCTGAATCACTGTTAGAGTATAGGAAAGCTGTTGATTTTAGGGTGTTGATCTTGTATCCTGCTTCTTTGTTGAATTCATTTATAAGCTCCAGAAGTCTTCTGGTGGAGGTTTTTCGGTCTTCTAGATGTAGGATCGTGTTATCAGCAAACAGAGATGTTTGACTTCTTCTTTTCCTATTTGTATTCCTTCTCTTGCATGATCTCTCTTGCTAATATTTTGAGGACTATATATTGAATAGGAGTGGTGAGAGTGGACAGTCTTGTCTTGTTTCTGATTTTAGAGAAAATGCTTTCATTTTTTTTCCCATTCAGTATGATGTCCCCAGCCTTTTTTATTTTGAAACAGGGTCTCCCAGGTTGTCCAGGCTGTGCTTAAACTTGTGATACTCCTGCCTCAGCACATCAGGTTGCTGGGATTATAGGCATGTGCCACCACACTTGGCTATAGTTTTGTTTTGAAATGGGAGCAATTACTGTGTTTGCCTGTGCTTATGAGGGAAGAGAGAGGAGAGGGGCAAGGGTCCATTACAGATTGGACAGGTGGCCTTGGAATAGGGCACAGAACTCTTCTTGGGAACTAGGAGTACAGTGAGTGTGCAGGGTAGAGGCAGAGTGGGTGCCATGATTCTCCTGGCTTCCATCTCCTAAGTTAGATTGGCAGCAAGTTGAGAGTGAGAGAATGTGTTAGAGGATTGAGGAGAGAAAGAGAGGGCTGTATGAACTGTGCAGATATAGAAGAGCTGTTTGGCATCACCAGGGAACCACCTGAGGGGGTTTTCAAGAATTTAAAGTGGGACCAGTCAGCATTTCTTCCAGCTGTGTCAAACTGCTTGGGGCAAATGTAGGAGAGATGGTGAGTTAGGTTTAACCTGCTTTGGAGTTTGTGGGAAAGTTCTTTAGGGACAGAGGAGCATGGTGTCAAGCGAGTACAACAGGAAACTTTTATAATGTTGAGTCATCTACTCTGAGTTGGATGAAGAGGGAAGTGAAGACACAGTGAGGATGAGGGTAGTAGGATGAAGAGGTAGTAGTATTAGGGTACAGGCCGAGTATCCTTAACTGAAATACTTGGAAGTTTATCAGATTTGGGATTTCTTTTTGGAAATATCTACTTAGCCTTTCTGGTTGAGCATCCCTAATCCCTAAAATCCAATATCCAAAATGCTCCAAAATCCAAAACTATGAACTACCAACATTCAAAAATTTCAGATTTTGGAGCATTTTGGATTTTCAGATTAGGGATGCTCAATCTACATATGGTCTTGATGGGTTGAAGAATTGTTGGTTTTAAAATACCAGAGACAGTGAGCTCAGAAAAGTTGGTAGTTGGAGAGACTGTTCACCTCTCAGGGAGAGTCGCCATTGGTGACTGCAAGGTCTGGGATGTATAACTGGGAGATGGGAAACTGGGGTAGAGTGAGGAATTAAGGCACAAAAGGCCAAGGCAATAGCAGGAGCACTTACCTAGATCTTGAAATAACTAAGAATTATCAAGTAGTGTAGGAGAGATGGTGGTAAGGGGCAGGGACGGGAGGGAGTAGTTGGGGTATGAATATGGCAGTGAGGCTCAGGAGGAAACAGTGTGGACATTGCTGGGAAGTGTCATCCTTGAATGAAGGTAAGGGGTTTTGGGAATAGAGGATGGAGCACAAAGGGCATTTTGCTGAGAATGGGTGAGTTGCAAAAGGCTCTGGGGAATGGTTTTTGGTGTTGGGAAATGACTTTTTAGAATTTACGTGGAGTGTTCTGGTGCTGAAAATGGCATGATAGGGGACAGCCTGGGAATTGTAGGCTTCTTGAATGAGGTAAACAGGACAAAGGGATCATTCTTACTGAAAGATCTTGGTTTTGAGGCTTTTGGTACTGCGAAGGATTATCTTGCCAGGATTATAGATTTGTAGAGCTGCCTCTTTATTTCAGAATATTGGAGGTAGAACACTTGGAGAGGGACAATAGTACTGGGAATTTCCCCCCTCCCTGCATTTTATGTATCCATATTTATTTTTTAAGAGATGCCTATTTAAATTCAATGGGATATGGTTTTTTTATAATAAATTTTTTTTAATGATGTGCTATTATTTTTTTTATATCTTTATTTATTTTATGTGGTGCTGAGGATCGAACCCAGTGCCTCATGTATGCGAGGCAAGCGCTCAACCGCTGAGCCATAACCCCAGCCCCGGGATATGTTTTTTGACTGTTAATATATTGGAGAATGACACTATGGTAGAGCAGTGAGCTAGGAGCCAGGGATCTGTGTTGTAGTCACCTCTGCCTGTGACTTTGGAAAGATGGCTTCCTCTGAGACTACTTTTAAAAAAGGTATGTGTTGGGTAGAAGGGTATTCAGTTGTATAATCCTAAGCCCTGTTCTGTTAGTTTATTGAAATTAACTTTATGGAGTCATAATTTCCAGTTTCCTTTGTTTTTAAAAATTTGCCAATTTATTTCACATTTAAATCAAATAAATTTTAAACTTCATACAAATCAGTATTTTTTTCAAGAGTATTATGCAGAATAAACACATACTTTCTGGCATAAAAGAGCTAAAAATTTACAGAACATCCAAAATTAGTATGTTGTTTATATAAGTTGTAGAAACATCTTCTGCCCTTTCCCCTTCTTTTTTACAAAAACAAATACACAGTCATGAGAATGAGAAGAAAAATGATTTGCACTATCATGGATTAATAATTAGCTGCCTGGATGTAGGTGTTTTGCTTGGTGGGCTTGGACCTTGCCACATTATTCTTAGCTTTTTGTGCATGTATTTCATGTTCATTTGTTTGTTTTTATTTTTTGTTTTGCTGTTCTGGGTATTGAACCCAGGGCCTTGTGCTTTCCAGGCAAGCACTCTCCCACTAAGCTACACTCTCAGCCCCTTGTGCATGTATTTGGGAAGTTGTAAATGTTACCAAGTGCCTCAGATCAGAATGAATGGAAAATTACCTGTTCAGTCAAAATCAGTGATTAACAAGATGTTTTTGATTCCAGAGTAAGCTGTACTGAACAAATGAAACGAGTACTTTTCCAAGCAAGTTTGATTGATTTTGTTCCTCTTTTGTTTATTATCTCATGAGGTTCATTTCCATATAGCACTCAGCAGAGGTGGTTATATTTGAGAAATAAAATGTTATTGAACACTGACTCATCTAGGATTTTCCTGAGTTTAGTTCCTCATAGACTTTGAACCAGACCGAGGCTGATCAAGCTCTGAGTTCTTATCTTTCATTCCCCAAAACAGTTTAGCTCTCTGTAGGTAGTTACTGCCTAACCCCAAGAAATGGCCTAGGTAGGGAGAAGTGGGTAGGGCATGCTTTGTCTGGTCAACCCTCACCCCAAGCCATGGGCATTACCCTCTGGAACACCTGCATACATTCCACAGTGGCTAGATAGGCAGTGTCCTCTGTTAATCTTGTTCACTCAGAATTGTATTTGTTTTTGTATTCTAGGGAAGGATTTGATAAGACACTGTCTTTTATTTATTTTGTTCTTTAGTGATTTATTTTTAGTAGTTAATATTTTATGTTTATTAAATATTAAAATATTTCCGCTAATATTTAATATTTCAGCTAATATTTAATATTCAGTAGATTATTAGTTTAATAATTTTCTTCTTGTTCCTACATGAATTAATTTGCTTAGGGAGCAAGTGAAGGGGTAGTGTAGCATTTGTCCTGTTGAATACCACAGAAGGGATGGTAAATACTGAGATTACATATTGCAGATGCAGCTGTTGGCTATGTTATTGAAAATATTCTCCTGTAATAGTCTGTGTTGCATTCCACATTTGAGTCTCAGGGTGATTGGAACAATTACTGTAATATTTAGTTTGCTCTATGACTGAGAATATTTGTTGGTTAGTACATATACTTTAGGTCATTAAATGCTGCAGAAATGGGAAATGAATACAGACTTTTCCCTTTCACTCAGATATCAAGCCAGCTTTTCCCTTGCTATTAGGTTAATAATAATACTGGGTTTGGTAGTCCTGCCCCCCTGCCCTGATAGTGGGGATTGAATCCAGAGGTGCTCCACCACTGAGCTATGTCCCCCAGCCTTTTTTATTTTTTTATTTTGAGATAGGAACTCACTAAGTTGCTGAGGCTGGCCTGGAATTTATAAGCCTCCTGCCTCAGCTGGGATTACAGGCATGTGCTACCCCCTACCTCAACTGGGATTATAAGCATGTGCTGCTGTGGGTTTGCTCTTTTTTTTTTTTTTTTTTTTAAGTTGTTGATAGACCTTTTTGTATTTATATATATCCAGTGCTGAGACTTGAACCCAGTGCTTCATACATGCTAGGCAAGTGCTCTACTGTGGAGTTATAATCCCAGCCCTGGGTTTGGTCTTTTTTAAAACCAAGCATAACCCATTTTATCTTAGAATGATAGTATTCCTGTTCAGAGGTAAATACATTTAACTTTTTTTGGTACTATTCCTGTTCAGAGGTAAATAATTTAACTTTTTTTTTTTGAACTAAGGGACACTTAACCACTGAGTCATATCTCCAGCCCTATTTTGTATTTTATTTAGAGATGGGGTTGCTTAGCACCTCACTGTCGATGAGGCTGGCTTTGAACTTGCAATCCTCTTGCCTCAGCCCTCCTGAGCTGCTGGAATTATAGGTGTGTGTCACCATGCCCTGCAAATTTAACTTATATTTGCTTAATTTTTTAATGTTTATTTCCCCATTTCATGGTATGAGATTTCTACCAGCCCCCTTTCCTTTCCAAGTGGCTACTGAAGTTTCTATCATTTTAGAACAAATTTTTTATCCTTTGAGATTGGAAATTTAATGTTAACATTAAAAAACTCATACTTAATAAGAAAAGACGTTATATCATTCTTTTCATTTTGAATGTGAATTACAGTAGTCCCCCTTATCTGCAAAGGATACATACACTGCAGTGCCTCCCAGGGAATACCCAAATTACAGATGGTGCTAGACCCTGTCTGTACCATCATACATAATTGTGATGAAATTTAACTTATAAATGAGGTACTATAAGAAATTAGCAATAATAAAATAAAAGAGTTACATTAATATAATGAAAGTTATGTTAATATGATCTGTCTTCTCTCTCAAAATATCTTTTTGTACACTTACCGTGATTATGGGTAAATGAAAGTGTGGAAAGTGAACATCAGATTAAGGGGGGGTTACTGTCTGCCTGTTAGACAAATAATTGGAAAATACAGAAAAGTAAAGTAAAGAAAAAGGAAAAAAGCTCCTGTGGTTGCTTTATACAAAGAGAACTATTGTGAATGTTTATATTTTTTGTAATTTTTGAAATTATTTTTTAGATATACATGACAGTAGAATGTATTTTGACATATACGTACATACATACATAAAGTATAACTTCCCATTTTTGTTTTTATATACAAAATGATGTGGAATTACACTGGTCTTGTATTCATATATGAACAGGAAATTTATGATTGATTCATTCTACTATCTTATTCCATTATGAACATTTATGTATAACTACTTCTGATAATTTCAGAAGCTGGATTGTTTAATATGACACCACTGCTACCAAAACAGTTAAACCGAAACTTCCAAAACCTATATGTCATTGTGATGACACTGCATATAAAATTTTGTCTTTTCACTTAACATGATAAAAAGAAATGTTTCCCCCAACATGTATTAAACTATTCCTAACAATTATTTTTAACAGCTACATAATTTCCATATAGTAAAATTGTCACCTATTCTGTCCTTTATCACTAGACAGCTATTTTTTAATCATTTCCTTTTTCCTGTTATAAATAATGCACTAATGAATATCTTCGTATCCTAAATCTTGTCTGTACTACACATCAGATCATCTCTGTAAAATGGTTCCAGGAGTAGTATTCATGACTCAGTTTTAGGTGCAGTCTGAAATTACTGTATGACAAGCTACCTGATACTAATCTTGGAATTATCAAAGTTACTTATTGACTATCCAAATTGGGCAGCTTTTGGCAGGCTTATTTTTATTCTTTTAAATTATTTTATTTTCTCAAGTGATTTGATACTTTAAAGAATTTTAATTGGGAATTTAAAGAAAGTCTTACATATTTAAGGCTTTTTGTATACTTGGGCAATATCTCCAGTAACCATTTGATGTTTCACTCTTCTAATTGTGGCCTTCCAGTTTTTTGACTGAGAAGCAGAGTAAGCAAATATATTTTATTTTAATTCAAATTTGTTTTTCAGTAGGATGTGTGAAATCATATGTATGTACTCCATATTGTTCATTCTATTCCAAACATTTGTTTTATTTCACTTTTTAAAAGGATGAAGCATAGTCCTCTAAATTGATTTATTATCTTCTAAAGGATTCAACTTGCAGTTTGAAAGACACTTTATTATTCTGTGTAACAGATAGTAAATTCAATGAAACTTGTTTTTTCCCCTCCCTGACTACCTTTACTTTTCCTGTGGGTAATAGGAATCCTTCAGTCTTTCATGCAAGCAGTACTTGAGACGTACAGAAGTTAAGTAGCTTGTCAAAGGCCATGCAGCTATTGGTGGCAGCTTCCTAGGTCCAGGGTGTTAGCACCATGTTTTACAGTCCAGCAGTCTGAAGCCTTTACATTTGGTAGCATAGAAGACACTTCAGCTTATGGGGTCCCAGAGGGCTCAGAGACATCCAGAAGAGAACCACATGGTCTGCAGGAAAGACTTGTCCACACTGGTTAAGTTTGTATTTACCAAAGGATAAATGGACTTCACCTTAAATAGACTGTGAAACTCATCAAAGTATCATGGTATAATAAGTGGAGGTAAACCAGGGAAAAACATGGCTTTTGCTCCTTAAAGTAATACCTGATTCTGAATATAGGGGAGAGTTTGAAGTAGAAAACAAATGGTTGGTCAGTGAAAGGGGTATCTTCCACAACTGCTTGGAAGATCATTTAATGTAAATCTCAGAGCTTTGGTTGGGTCTTCCTAACCTGAGTGGTTTCCCCTTGCTCTTTAACTGCTTGCAGGGCTCTGTGTGGGAGGGGGTGTTGTGTGCACAGTGCAGGGGACAGCAGACACCTCAGTACCTGTCACTTCATGAAGCATCCCTAGTAAGCCTAGAGATGGGGTGTGTTCTCTGGTGATAATCCTGGCAATAGGTAGCCTGCCTTCTGGCTTTTTTTGGTTGAATTGTCCTCCTTATCTAAATGGGTCTGCCAGGATACAAGAACGCGGAGCATGCTTCTGGGGAAAGCTGGCAGTCACAACCAATCCTTGCTTCACTTTAACTTCTCAGAAGGACAGTGTGGATGATCAGTTGAGTGTAGTATGTGGAAAGACTATTTTGCCTCGGAAATTTTCAAGAGGGCATCATATAACTGAAAATGTTTCCTGGAATAGAATGTAATTAGCGGTTCTGGACATTCCTAATTAAGGAAGAAAATACTTCTTCCCCTCACTAGGTAAAACCATCACTGAAATGGAAGCTAATTGCTAATAACATTCTCTGTTCTTAAAGGGCAAGTTTATCAAATCATATGAATAAGTATATTTCCTATTTTCAACATAGTCATATCTATCGACTGGAATTTAAAAATAAAAAGTACGTAGAATGTTGATCTTGGATTTCTTGGAATGCTGAGAAAAGTACTGCCTTAAAAGTTAAATTTTATCAAACTCGGCAGATTGCAGTAGGAGAGAAAAAAAAACAAAAAAAAAAAACAAAACAGAAGAAATGTGTATTTTCCTCTCCTATTCTCTAGCACAGGAATCTGCCAGAGGGCTCTGTCACTACTTCTTCTCAAAAAGGAAAATGCTCTCTGTGGGTCACTGTCAACTGAGCCAGCACAGTGAAGCTCAGCTAGTGGGCTTGCCCAGGGTGCCTCTGAATCTCAGCTCCTCCTTAGTGGTCTTGGACCTGGGGCAAGTAACCCACCCTATGTTGCTATTTCTTCAAGTGCACGTTCCAGGACCCTGGGCATAATCTCACATGCAGAAGGTTCAGTAGTGGTCATTTTCCTGCCCAGGGTGCTTGGCATGTTAGATTAACAAACCAGGAAATCTCAGTGACCCTCTGAAGGTGTCAGTAAAATCTACTGTGGCAAAATCTGGCTTTATTTTTCTTTTATAGTCATGGTGATTTAAAATGGCAAAGTTTAGGTACTTGGCTACAATGTCACAGCCCAGTGTTTTCCCCTGTCAATGTGTCCCCCATATCTCAATGTCTCAGATTTTGCAGGAGAGAAGAGTTGTTGTGTGCACTGATGTGTGCAGGTATACTTATACCTGTGTTGAAGGTTGTAAAGTTGCATTCATCCTTCGCCAGAGAGTTCTGAAGAGAGAATACATGTCATCTTGTTCACTCTGTGGGCCTCTGTCTTGCAGTGCAGCCTGGACCAGGGCCTGATGTGGTCTCATGATGCTTCCTGAGCACTCAAATGGAACAAAAAAGAAATAGAAGCTGGGCGAATTGCCTTCTTATTTATTCAGTCTCACTAACAAAATGGATTGTTTAAACACTATTGGTTTTGTGATTGTTTTAATTCACATTTTATTAAACTGGAGAGCTTATCTGATGGCAGGATTCTGAAGCACATGTATATGGATCTTCCAGTGTAGCTTTTCTGAATGCAAATCTTGTCCATCTGGCTGCCTATTATCTATCCCTCTGAAGCTTGACAGACTTGATTAAATTCAGAATAGCACTGCCTTGCTTAGCTGCATCTCAAATTTTATTATTAGTTATGCATCACATTTCCTTGTGTCTAAGGTGACAGAAACCAGGGTATTCCCTTTCTCTTTACTTTCCACAGAATCAGAATGTTTGGAAGGCAGGTTGGTAGTTAAAGAATGAGGTAGGAAGAAAAATCTATATTGAACTTTCTTCTTAAAATTTGTTATGTATCAGGTCTTGGAAGTGAGTAAAATAGTGATATGTGATTACCTCACTTGCAAATGTAATGAATTTGTCAGAATTAAAGAAGTAATCTAGAATGGCATATGCAGATTGAAAAGTAATATTCAGATTCTGTGGTCTACGAATGACTATAAAAAGATGGTGGAGTGTTTTGCTTTCTTCATCACCTTGTTAATATGCCATCTGATTCAAATAGTGAACCAATTCTTTGTACTTTTCTGAGAAAGCTGGGAGGAGATAACCTTAGTATTCACAATTTGATTTAGCTGTTCTGCCATGGTTTTCTTATACGTTGGTTCTACTCTGTCCTATATTGCATGTTCTTTGTTCGTCTTTTTTGATGTGATAGCTATTTATAGTCTTATTTGGTTTCTTTATGTGCTTTCTTCTTTTCATTCTCTTTAAAATAACTTCTGGTTATATAGCCATGAATTCTGTTTTAAGGTGTTTGTCCATGTGCTTTGGCGGTTGCTCTTTTTTATGGTTTGTATATGAGGTGTCATCTTCTCACAAGCTGATGTGTGAGACAATGCAAGAATATTCAGAGGTGAAATGATTAAATTATGAAAGCTGTAACCTGATTGGTGGATTAATCAATTCACTTGAATGGATTAATGGGCTGCAAGAAGAAGGCCACTGGGGGCATGCTTTGTGTATTTTGTCCCTGGTTTGGAGCTCTCTGCTTCCTGGCTGTCATGAATCAAACAACTTTCCTCTCCTATGCCCTCATTTGGCCCTGAGCTATAGATTCGGCCATCTATGGACTTAGATCTCTGAAACAGTAAGCTAAAATAAACTTTTCCTTCTCTAAATTGTTAGGTTTTTTTGGTCACAGTCAGCCGCAAAGCTGAATAAAACATGCCTCGTTAACATCTCTGGTGATGACTGCTTCACTTTAATTCACTATGTCATCAGTGTTACCTTCCTCATTTTTTGGCCCTGAGGCTCTCATGTTCTCCCTTCCTGTGTCTTTCTCTACCTCCCTTTCTTTAAAGTACTGGGGACTGAATCCAGAGCCTCACACATGCTAGGCAACACTATACCACTGAGGTATATCCCAGCCATTTAAAAATTTTTTTATTGGTTCTTTTTAGTTATATATGACAAATAGAAATAGAATAAAATAAAAATAAAATCAAAATAGAATGTATTTAGAAATAGAAAAAATAGAATAAAATCAAAATAGAATGTATTTTGATTTTATTTTTGATTTTGAGTCAGAGTCTTGCTAAGTTGCCCGTGCTGACCTCAAACTTGAGATCCTTCTGCCTCAGATCCTCTGAGTTCAGGCATGCACCACTGTGCTAGGCTATCCCAGTCATTTTATCCATAGGTCTCCACTGGGTGTATCCCACTGTCCTTGCTAGATAGGCAGATCTTGGCCCAGGGAGGCCTTGCTTTCAGTTTCTTCTGATCAGTGATATGTCTTGCTAGAAATCGGTTTTATAATTGGATTTTAAACCAGATCTGTATTTCATCTCCATAATAAATTTTCATTTATTTTACTGTAGTTCAAATTTAGACTTTTGTTTTTAAACTATATCCTACAAGGATATTATAAATGCAGAAATATGAGTTAAATTCTTAATGTAATTCTGAAATTCTTAATGTAATTAACATCCATGTAGAAGATGTGAAGAGTGTGAACAACTACTTAATTTCTTTCTTTCCTGATTCCAGAAAAGAACCCCGGGGTGCTTAGCCTCTGAGCCACATCCCCAAACCTTTTTATTTTTTATTTTGAGGTAGTTTCTCACCATGTTGCTTAGGGCCTTGCTAAGTTGCCGAGGCTGGCTTTGAGTTTGCAATCCTCCTGTCTCAGCCCCCTGAGCCACTGGAATTACAGGCATGTGCCATCCCTTTCTTTCTTTTTCTTTTTCTTTTTCTTTTTTTTGAGAAGAGTTCTTTTCCCCCCTGTTATTTGGTTTGGGGGTGATAGTAAGACATGTTATATACATGCTCATTGTTTTAAAAAAATTGGATGCAGTACCTTCCTAATTCTAATACGATTCTAATACGAGGGTAAAAGTGGTGTTTTATGTATACTTGTGCTATAGAAGTGGACTTCTTTGGGGATAGCAATGTCTGGAAGGATACAGGCAGCATCCCCCAGATTTTTGGTTTGGAGACTACGTAACTGTACCAAGCTACTCTGATGACACTTTCAAGCTCTATTTTAAAGGATGGAAGGAATTCAACTCTCTCCTTTTGCTAGTTTGTCAGAATTCTCTTCTGAGTTTATTTGTTCTAGCCCATATAAAACTTGTCAAAGATTGTGTCGTGGATGTTAATTACAAAAGAGGATTTTATCCAGAGCTCCTGCATTTCTGCTATGTTTCCCATTCCCATCCCCCTTATGTATCCTCATCCACTAATCAGAGAGAACATTTGGCATTTGAAGACACAAATAATGTGCCTCTATCTGATTTGAAACCAGAGAATTGGAAAAACTGAGCTCTGTATATGTACTATGACTTGAAATGCATTTAAATAAAATAATTTAAAAAAAAAGAGGATTTTAAATTAGATGCATTACTCATTTATTTCTCATTCAGCAAATACTTACAGAGAATGGGAGGGCCCCTTAATATTCACATTGTGGATTATTAGCTGCCTAAGGTTTTCCGTTAGGTATTGTTCTAGGCTTTGAGGATTCAGCAATGAACAAGAGAGAAAAAGTCCCGTCCCTCAGAGATTTCATTCTGGTGGGGGACAAGGGAAAAGGATTGAATACCAGCAAAATGAGTACTGTATCCTCAGCTGTCTACCATGTAGAAGATGTGGAGAGTGTGACCAAAGGCCATCCTAAAGCGTGTACCCTGAAGTATAAACCACTGCTCCCAGGCTTGATTTTATTAAAGAAAAAAATTATTCAATGACACTTGTCAAGTTTTAGCACAGAAAATCAGACTTTAATGAGGATCATCTCAATTGGTAGAGAGACCACCACAATGGGATTTTGCAGTGGGGGAAAGAGATTGAGTTCAACTCTGAATATAGCATGGGCAAATGAGAATTTATAGCCAGGGAGCAAGTTGAGGGTCAGTGAGTAAAAATTACCAAAAGAAAACATCAGGGGCAAGGGGGATTCTGGCTAAACCTAACAGGATTCTTACTGAAAACAGACACCACTCAGTGGTCGGTGGAGGATGAGAAACAGAATGATATGAAAGGTGATTATGTACCAGGGGAATGGGGACTTAATAGGGTTCTTTGTAAAGTTGGATTTTACAAATAAGTGGCAGATGGGCTTAAGAGAAGGTTCAGAAGACTGACCAAAGTTTGGCCAAGCAAAGAGTCTGTCAGTTGCTGGCTGATGATCATGTACCATGCGTCTGTCTTTAGAGTCATTGCTCAGCATCTTGGAGATCTTTTTGGAAATTGTTAGGAGCACTTCATGAAAAATTTGATCCTAAGATCTCTTTTGCTCTCCTTTTTCTGTTGTTTATTTTTTGTGGCAAGTATGGGCTTTTAAAGTTCTCCTTAATGGTTCTGTGTTTTAAAGTGGAAATGTCTGATTTATTATTGAGACATCCCAGTGTTAGTAACTATATCTGTGTCTGATGTTATTCAGTCAGCCTGCATAAGTAAATGCATTAGAAAATCTTTCTGTGGATTGAAACTTCTTTTTGTTTTTATCCTCAGCACACCCCCAATCATTGCTCCTCACTTTAGATCCAATATAAGTTACTTCACAGTGTCCCCTAGCCTCAAGGCATTTGCTTAAAGGGTTAGTTTCCAAGGAACTGAGTGCTGGAATTTGATAACTAACTCCAGAAAATGAAGTCTTTATATCTCAACCATAAACTTCTGAAAAGTAGACTGAATAGAATTTTTTTTTTTTTTTTTTTTGGTTATTGAGGACTGAACTCAGGGGCACTTGACCACTGAGCCACATCCCCAGCCCTATTTTGTGTTTTATGTAGGGACAGGGTCTCACTGAGTTGCTTAGTGCCTCACCATTGCTGAGGCTGGCTTTGATCTCATGATTCTCTTGTCTCAGCCTCCCAGAGTGGTGGGATTACAGGCGTGAGCCACTGTGCCCAGCTTAGAAATTTTAATGATTGAATGTATTACCATAATGTAATAAAATGGCACACAAACTCTTTTTCTACTAAAACAACAGATGACACTTTTGGATCCAGAGAAACAGTTTTTTGTTTTTGTTTTTTTTTAAAACTATCATGTTAATGGAGCTTGTTTGGTTGTCTTTTGGAGTGGCATTAGATTTGGCTTGCCAGCAGAGGTATCGTGGTCTCATGTCTAGATAGTTCACTGTTTTGTTCCCACATTTTCACTCCTTGAGATTACCTCCATTCAGCATCTCCTCATTCCCGCCATCACTCCTTTTGCTTTGCCATTATGATCTGATCTGTATGAAGGGATTTTTGTGAGAACCTCTGAAAACCAGAATATTATGGTGTACTGGACTGTGTAGCCACCCTGAGGCCAGGAACCAAGATGAACCTTGTTCTAAACATAACAGCAATCCCGCTAACTTTAAGAAATGCTCTCAAAGCAGCTTCTCAAGGTATGGGGTTTGAGGGGTCTTTTCAGAATAGAGGAAGTTGTGGTGTCTTGAAAAGCCATCCTCCCTGCCCCCCATCTCCCAGCAGCCTGTGCAGTCACATCCAAGATCGCAGTGTAGTTTGTGTGCCATTGTAAGGAGGGGCTCCTTTTGTCGTGTGTCCCCACATTGCCCTGCTGCTTTGCCATGAGAAAGGTAGAGAGGAGTTGCATTTTTTTTTTTTTTTGCATTCCCAGAATCATATTGGGTATCTGCTACATTATGCCTTAATCAGAGATGTTTGGGGAAATCAAGTCAAAAAAGTCAATTTGCAAGGTACTGTTGGAATCCATAACCACTGGTAAACTGGAGATTTCTGAACATTGAATGTTATGATTTTACTCCTTAGCATCAACTTTTGCCAGATGGAGCTTCCTGATCTTCAGTGGCTTCTGAGTGACTTCTTTCACCAGAGGCATTCAAACTAGTATTTTTGCATTCAGACATGCTAGATACATTCTGCATGCCAGATGTAGAATCATAGTTTTGTGTGACTGTAATTTACCTTTTCAGATCCTGTGTTTATTATCTTAAAAACAGAATTGGTAATGTCTACATTAAAGGGTGTCTGTGAGGATTAAATATGTCATCTGGCACATGGCAGATGCTTAATAAACATTAGTTTCTTTCCTTTGCTCTTGGGTAACCATAGAGTTAATACATAGGGTGTATTCATAACACACCTTCAACCTGGAGAGAAAGGGTTAAAAAAAAATTGAAAGTACCTTTAGTAATGTAAAGATACAAACAAACGATAAATGCTTCAGAGTTTAAAGTTAACATTTTCTTTTAATGGACAGCAGCAGCTGTGAACCTGTTTGGGGAAGAAAATTCATGACATCGACCTCTTCCCCTGATCAGCAGAGAAGTGAGGTTATGGAAGGTCATGATTTACAGTGGACAGAGAAGGTGCAGAAAACTTCTGCCCTGTCTCAGCATGTCTCCAGTATTGGAACCAGTAAAAGGTTCTAAGAAATGGGAAAGATCTACTGTTGAAGATATTTGGCATAGCTGTAAGTGTATGGCATTTAATTGGAGTAACAGGCTACAGTTTTTCCACAGGCAATTTAAACCCAGCCAGCAGCATTATCAACCCCTAAACCGGAACTGGGTTGTCTATGCTGCCTCTTCTATGCCGTATCTCAGTGCATAGCCCCATTGTCAACCATTGGTTGCCATCCTTCTTTGTTTCTTCGTCCTTGTGTTCCACCTCTCATCACCTATCAGGTGCATCCCATTCCTTCTGCAGCATCTTCAAATCCATGTACTTCCTTCAGCCTCCTTCCCACTTGCTGACATTCTGCCATCCAGTCTTACCCTCCTTTGGTTTATTTTCCCCCTAGTGTGCAACCATAACATTTCCCCCCCAAGTATGTGTTTGGTTATTTCACTCAGTGAGTCCCTGGTGTCCTTTAGATAAAATCCACCTCCTTCATGAACTCTTATATTACTTCTCCTCTCTCATAGTGTGTCTTAAAGGCCCTGTATGCTTTTTTAAAAAAAGTTGAGCCTTTTTGTGTTTGATGTTTTGGTTCCTCTCCTCTCCTCCCCTTTGGGAGGAGCAAGTCTCAGTTTTTTCCTTAGTTTTCCCATAGTTCTGATTCATACCAAAATACTTGTCACTTTCAGGTGACACACACCTCACCACAGATTTCAAACTTTGGGGGCCTGCAAGGCATTTCACCATTATGTTTCTTGTACATTGTACCTACATGAAGTTGATTCCTAGTGTTTGTTGACTTCTGAATTAAGTAATGATAGGGCACTAAACTTCTTTCTATTAGCTTTCAGATTGTCATTTCAGACTCTTTTAGTTGTTTGTAATAGGAGATTTCATCAGTATTGCTCCATGGTTAAAAGACCTAGTTATTTGTCTGCTATTGAAGTATCAGTGATCCAAGTGGTATTTTTCCTGTTTCAATGATAGTGCTAATTAATGCCTCTCAGGAGAAAGTGGTTGCTAGGAGATTCTTTCTCTTTGAGTTCATCTGCATGTGAGATAATGGTTGGTCCTTGCCGGTTTTTCTTTTCTTTTTTCTCTTTTTTCCCTTAAGTTGTCAAGAGGAACTGTTTTACTTGATCATTATTTTTATGTTATTTCTATTATTTGGCTTATTTGTTAATTATTATTGAGCATTTGGACTTTAAACACGAAGCCATCATGTATATTTTTCTGATATGTAATTTTTTTCTCCTTTTTCTGAATTTAATCACTTTACCTTCACATTTTTCTTTCAGTGGATAACTTTCTAAACATAAACAGTATCAGTCAAACTAGAATTGTTGAAATGTCATCAGTGGCTTGTCCCTCTTTGTCTTCAGGCAAAATACAACTTCTTGTCAAGCACTCAAGGCTTTGCACAATCTGGCCCAAGTGTACCTTTCCCTTTTTCCTTTCTGATGGCTTTGCTTCTATTCATCCTCATATGTTTACTGACTGCCCCTTAATAAGCTTTTTCTCTGTTCATTATGTGCCTGGGCCTGTCATTGCTGTGGCCAAAATGCACCTCCTCTGAGCAGATTCCTCTAAATAAAAATCTAGCTCTTAGGCCTCTTGAAATCTCACTGCTCTATGCAGTCATCTGTCTTCCACCTGTAAAGCCTGGATGTGTATCTTGTCAGTGCTGTACATGTGATCATTACAGCATTCTGCCTTGCTTAAGGATTTGTGGGGGTGGGGGGAATATTGAGGTTGAGATTGTGTGAGTTTGCTGGTGCATAGAGGCTCCTTGAGAACAGGGACTGTACCTGAAATACCTGTGTCAACCCATGTGTCTGGTGGTATATGCCCCTTAGTGGCATGTAAAAGACATTTGAACTCACTCACTGACTTATTCTTTTCTGTATTCAGTACCCATTTTGAAGGGTTGAGGCATGTGCATTCAAACTCAATGGTTATAGAGACATAGAAATTCGGTAGAACATAGACACCTTACTGGGCTGGTGCAAGTGGAGGAAGCAGGAAAGTGAGCCTGGGTGAGTTGAAGATTTCCAGGGCAAAAGAGTTGACCTGGGACTTGAGTGGGAGCCAGAGTGAACCAGATGGCCCAACCTAGAGAGGGTGGTTTTGTAAATACCTGCAAGGTAAAGGGAATGACAGTGTTCCTTTAGTTGAGCACCGTTGCTAAAACAAAGGAATGAAATTGATTCTGTGTTTGATGTTTTGGTTCCTCTTCTCTCCTCCCCTTTGAGAGGAGCAAGTCTCTAAATTTGTATTACATTTAGCAGCAATATATTTTTAAAGTCTCTGGTATTTTCTTTGTAGATTATATGTGAATAACAGTTGTTCCTTTCTAAATAAATTCTGATTTTCTGTTGTCCTGTTGCATTCACTAGGACCTCTTAAACAATGTTGTAGCAAGAATAAGCAAGAGATCGAACCTCTTATACAATGTTGAGTTGAAGGTGATTGGATCCCAGTTTCATTCCTGACTTAAAGATACTGATACTTCATTATTAAATATGAAGATTGCTGTAGGTTTGGACAAATAGCATTTATCAGATTAAAGAAGTTTGCTGAGATTCTTTTATCAGTTATGGAATGTAGGGCCACTATTAGTTGGGCTTTTTTCATTCTGTACAATGTAATTTCTTCTCTCTGTGTGTCATTCTAAGTGATTTCTTAAGATCTGTGTTTTAAGGCACTAGTTCTGTGTTCAGGTGTGTCTCATTTGTGATTTAGTTCAACTATTGAGTTTTAAACTTCAGTGACTTTTTGTTTCCAGAAGAGGGATGTGTGTGTGTGTGTGTGTGTCTGTGTGTGTGTCTGTGTCTGTCTGTCTGTCTTAGTCATTTGGGCATCTATAACATAGTACTATAGATTCTAAACAACAGAAATTTATTTCTTGCAGTTCTTGGAGGCTAGGAAGTCTAAGATCAAGGTGCTTCCAGATTGGTATCTCATGAGAGTCTACTTCCTTGTTCATAGATGGCCATATTCTTTTCTTTCCCTTTTTCTTTTTCTTTTGTCTGTTTCTCCCCCTCCCTTCCCCTCCCTCCTTTCCTTTCTTTCTTTTTCTGGTACTGGGGATTGAATCCAGGGGTGCTTTACCATGAAATCACATCTCCAGTTTCATTTTTTATTTTAAGACAGGGCTTCACTAAGTTACCCAGGTTGGCCTTGAACTTGCAAACTCAGGAGGTGCCTCAGCCTCCTGAGTTTCAGGTATGTACCACCACTTCTGGCTTATTCTGTTATAGCCTCACATGCAAAAGGGTCAGGGGAGTACTCTGGGGCCTCTTTTATGAGGATAGTAATCTCATTCTGCATTAATGAACTCCCAGAGATCCCTCCTTCCTCATATTAGGGGTTAGGATTAAATTTATGAATGTTGGGAGGAGCACAGATATTTAGTGTTTAGCAATATGTGTTTGTGTGTATATACATATCTGCATATATATGTATATGTTAGCACAAATATGGACAAGGGACAGCTCTTTTTTTAAAAAAAAATCCCTTTTCTTTTTTAAAAGTATCTTAGGTTTTTATTTCTTTTGTGTTTAATCATTGTGCATTTATTTTTTTTTTTGTGTGTGGTATTTATTCCCTTATTCTATCACTTCAACTTCTTGAGGGCCTAATCTTGGTGTTGGTTGAATCTCTTGATTCTTGCTGGTTACAGATTCTCTCCTCCATTTTCTTACCATTTTGGATGATGAACCTGTCTTTAAGGGCCTAATCTAGGTGGAGTTGGAGGTAGGCTTCTCCAGAGTGGTTTATTGTCACTTCTACAAGGCACCCTGCAGATGACCAGTTGGAGTAAATTGTCCAGGGGTTTTCTGAATACATGTGTAGAGTGGAGTTGAATGCCAAACACCAAAATAGGGATACAGACAGACCAATGGTTATCAGTTACTGGGGCACTAAAAGATTTTGTGATCCCAGGCTCAGCCTCTTCCTCCTCTGAGTTCATAGTTTTGTTTTGCTTTTTCCCCCTAGTTTAGTTTTTTCACTGAGACTATATCCTTTTAAAGGTTCCAGCTATATAAAAAAAAATGTTGGTTCTCACCTGTGACATGTATCCTGCCCTGCATGAACATTAAAATGAGATAATTTCCAAACCAGACACTTTTGTGTGTGAAAGGGTTAGAGTTAGTAATTATGCCAGGATAACAGTAAACCGGGATGTGTGTCACTTTTGTTGTAAATCTGATACCCAGCTTGCACAGCTGGATAGTTTTCCCTGCTTGGAAGACTGCAGTGTCTCTTTCATTAGGGCCTCAAATCCCTTATGTTGCTTCCCTGCCTTACTCTCCTAGGTGTTTAAAAGGATGTCTTATATTCTTATCTCACATTTCTAAGTGCTTGTAGCATGAAAGCATTTAGGCTATTTTACCTGCTGTATTGGCAGAACAGTTTGTCTTAACTTTTAGTGTTAGGATCGTTATCTTCTTTGGTCCTCTTAAGAAAGAATGTTACATACCTTAAGATAAGACTGTTAGAAAGAGAAAGTGTAGAGAAAGAGTTGAGGAAGAGAGGGAAAGAAGCAATAGTTATGGGGAGAGAAAAAGAGAAGCAAAGGGAGACAAAGAACTGGTTGGAAAGAGAGAGATGAGGAAGCAGATAAAGAATAGATGAGAGAGAGTCAGATATATATCCTCAGAGAGAGGAACAGAAGTCCAGACGTGAACCCACCTGTAAAGAAACTGACCTGGACACCACACACATAGATATGTGGTCAGAGAGACAATTACTTACAAAGACACGTGCGGATCACCTAAGGGGACATGAGCAGCAGAGTGCAAATATAGAAAATAACCAAACTTTAGTGTGTTACAATAATAAAAAACAAACCCCCCTTTAGATCAGAGGGAATAGAAGAAGTGGCTTCACAAGTAGACAGAATAGCAGTAACAGCAGTGTGCTGCCACAGCTACAGTGGTTATAAATAGGGATGCTGATGCAGGCTTCTTGGGTTGAGTCTTGTCGACCAGCTGATTGGGTTCTTGATTTGGTCTCATTGACATTAATGAATGGAGGTAATTATTTTCAGTCAGTGATACAATAGTAACTTTTTTTTTAAAAGGAACCAATGTGTTTTCAAATTAATAGACTTCATTTGTAGATTTCATCATTGCCTCACAGATCAAATTTGAAAATGTGACCACCTAAAATTGAAATTAAAAGTTTGACATTTTGACCATGTCAAATATTTGTCAAAAGATGGAAAATAGACCTAATGTTATCATCTGAGGTTATTGTTGGGATTGTCAGCTGGTCAAAGTTGGCTTCCAATTCAAAGTTGATTTTTTGCCATGAAGTTCTAAAAACTATCATGGAACCACCAAATCCTTTGGACTCATTGTCTATACCATCTTTTTTGATGACTTATGGAAACAGTGGTCATAGCAGTGGTCATAGCATACTGCTTGGGGCCTAGCAGTACAGAAAGAGTAGGAGGGAAGTTTTGGTTTTGTGCAGATTATCTTTTGAGTTTCCTCTTTTGTTTAGTGCCCTTTAGGCCCTGCTGTACTTTCCTGTTTTCATTTTACTGATTTTTAAGACCACCAGTGATAGGTAATGATTTTTACTTTGCCTAGTCGTCATTTTATTATCTGAATTTTTTATAAGACTGTAAGTAAATTTGGTTTTGGTTTAAAATCTGAGATGAGCAACTGTGAATCACTATTATTGTGACATCCCTGGAAAGGACAGAAGAAAATTAGGTTGCCGGGCATCGGAGAATACTGTAATTAACACTTTTTTGGCACAGGGGCAGAAAGGGGTGGTACTGGGGATTGAACTCAGGGGCACTTGACTACTGAGCCACATTCCCTGCCTTATTTTGCATTTTATTTAGAGACAGGATGTCACTGTGTTGCTTAGTGCCTCGCTTTTGCTGAGGCTGGCTTTGAACTTGTGATCCTCCTGCCTCAGCCTCCTGAGCTGCTGGGATTACAGGCGTATGCCACTGCGCCCGGCTACACTGTTTTAATAAGCATGTTGTTCATTTTCAAATTTTGAATACAGGGATAGTGTCGTACTTTGAACTCAGCAGAGATATGAACTGCAAGCAATATGACCGAATACTCAGTTATTTTAAAGCCTGGCACTCATCCTGTTAATGTTTTAATTTGATTGAATTTTAAGTAAGTATCATAATCATAAAGAAGCAAGGGTTTGGAACTCTGCTTCTTAAGATTAGATTGAAGTTAATTCAGGGGGTTTCATGACATTCCTTAAAATTGCCTCTCTCTAAAGCAGTGCTGCTTCAGAGCCTGGTTTGTGGACCATTTATGAAGAGGTGGGGAAATCTCTATCAGGAGTAGAAAACACCAAAATTTTAAATATCATGTTCAAGCCAGTATTCCTTAAAAACAAATTGTGCAATGAAGATTGAAATAGACTTTAAGTTTAACATACATGTGTTTTATTCCTCTAGCACTGAGCTAGGTGCTGTGGCATAATGTTTTTTTAATACCCATTTTTGGAGCTATTAATTATGGGGCATATATTGCATGGCAGACACTCTACATATTGCTTTATATAAATGACCTCCAATCTTTGCAGCAATCTTCTGTTAGTTGTTATGAGGCCACTTTACAGATAAGGAAAATGAGATCCAGAGTAATATCACAATTTGCTTTAAACCATAGAAGTAGCAGAGATTAATTCAAATCTAGGTCTTTTACACTATATGTGATATTTCTATTCACCATTTGAGCTTCTCTTTGGGGGAACTGCAGTACAGACTACTCTCAGCTTTCTGAATGTGGGTTATAGAGTTTATAGAGTTCTTTCTAGGGATTTCATTCTTTTTTTTTTTCTTCACTGGTACTCTACACTTTCAATTTATGTATGTATGTATGCATGCATGTATGTATGTTATTAATTATACATGATAGAATGTATTTTGACATTATACATATATGGAATATAACTTCTCATTCTTCTGGTTGTACGTGATGTAGAATTACATTGGTTTTGTAATCATACATGCACATAGGAAAGTAATGTCTGATTCATTCTACTGTCTTTCCTATTCCCATCCTCCGCTTCATTTCCCTTTGTCTAATCCAATGAACTTCCATTCTCTGCCCCACACCCTCATTGTATATTTTCATCTATATATTAAAGAGGCTATTTAGCCTTTGTTTTTTTGGGATTGGCTTATTTCATTTAGCGGGATAGTCTCCATCCATTTATTGGCAAATACCATAATTTCATTCCTCTTTATGGCTGAGTAATATTCCATTGCATATATATACAACATTTCCTTTATCCATTCATCTGTTGAAGGGCACCTTAGGTTGGTACCATTGCTTAGCTATTGTGAATTGAGCTGCTATAAACATGGATGTGGCTGCATCACTGTACTGTGCTGATCTTAAGTCCTTTGGGTATATACCAAGGAGTAGGATAGCTGGGTCAACTGGTGGTTTCATTCCAAGTTTTCTGAAGAATCTCCATACTGCTTTCCAGAGTGGTTGCACCAATTTGCAGTCCTACCAGCAATGTATGAGTGTACCTTTTCCCCCCACACTCTTGCCAACATTTATTGTTACTGGTATTCTTGATAATTGCTATTCTTACTGGAGCGAGATGGAATCTCAGTGTAGTTTTTATTTGCATTTCTTTACTTGCTAGAGATGTTGATCAGTTTTTCATGTATTTCTTCTTCTGTGAAGTGTCTGTTCAGTTCCTTTGCTCATTTATTGATTGGGTTATTTGTTCTCTTGTGCACCTTCATTTTAGAAGGATGCTCTAAAAGAGCAGGAACTTGACCTAGTTTGTTCACTTCTGTATTCTCAGAACCTGGAACTCAGCAGTTTCTGGCATCTAGAGATGCTCAATGACTATTAGTTGAATGAATGAATAAATGAATAAAAATCATGGCAGATTGGGCTGGCCTTGACAGTGTTCATACTTAGGTTATTTAATCAAAGGCTAATTTATGCCTCCACAATGCAATTGCACAGGTAAATATGTGATAGAAATATGCATTTTGAACTCAGTTAAAATTGTCTATTATTGGTATTAGCCCTTTGAAAATAAAAAAAATATGTTCTTATGACCATGCATAGGAAAGGATTATGAATAGGAAAAGGGGGACTAGTTCCTTAAAATAGTCTTTTTACTAAAGATTTAGATAGCAACAGAATTGAACACAATATTTAGCATATAGCAGGGAGTTGACACATATTTAGTCTGTTTAATTGAATTCAGCTGAATAGCCTTGAAAGGAAATTTTTTTTTAAAAAGCAGTATTTATGGGTTGGGGTTGCGGCTCAGTGGTAGAGTGCTTGCCTAACTAACGTGTGTGAGGCACTGAGTTTGATCCTCAGCACCATGTAAGAAGATAAATAAATAAAAAATAAAGATACTGTGTTTATCTACGACTTAAATTTTTTTTAAAAAGCAATATTTATTTTTGACCCTTTCTGAGTTCATTGTTTTTTTGTTTCAGCTCTTTAATTTTAAGCATATTACTCTCTGTCTCACAGGATTTGGGCAGTATTTCATTCATTATTATTCTCTAGCTGGTCCTGTGCTGTAATGTGTCATGTACTTCATCTTATCTGTCTGACCAAATTGTGAGTTCATGTAGGATAAACCATGTCTCACACTTTTCCTCTCTGGATAAGTTAGCATATGAGGTCCTTAAAAAGCATGGCAGGAGCAGGTAGGAAAGTCAGAGCTATCTGTGCTCTGTGAAGGCAGGTCTAGGGTTAGGGCTGGGCCAGTGCGAAATTCCTGGGAAGGGGATGTTGCAAAGAAGAGGAGTATTTGGATTGGTGTTGGATTGAGGGAGGATTATGTGAACACTTACTGCTGAAAGTTTTACTTTAAAAATAAATAGTATACCATTAGAACTGACTTTAGCAAAGTGGTTAGCATCGTTTAGCAGTGAAGTTCATTTCATCCATATTCTCTGATTTGAAACTCAATATTCCATGAATTTCTTCCTTTTAATTCTTGTTGTGTAGCAACATCATCTGGCTAAGCTGAAAATCTCATGCTTTTCCAAATGTGTTCCAACACATACATGTTTTGGGTACCATTTTATTCTGAACTCTCTGCAGTGAGGGGGATCTTTTTCTTTATGGCTTAAGTAGCAGGTTTGTCTTGATTGACTTGAGAGTGTTGAGTGATACAACAGATTTATTTTGCTTGGCTTGTGAGAATGCTGTTTTTCCCATTTTTAGTTCCCTTAAAAGTTGGATTTCCTATGCCAAAGAGTATATTGTAATAACTGTGTGTCTCTTCAAGATCTGAGGTTGCTCTCTTAAACTTATTTTTTTTTTGTTACTACTATTTTGTATTTTATTTAGAGACAGGGTCTCACTGAGTTGCTTAGTGCCTTGCTTTTGCTGAGCTGCCTTTGAACCTGCCTCAGCCTCCTGAGCCACTGGGATTACAGGCATACACCACTGCACTGGACTGCTCTCTTAAATAACCTGGCAGTTCTGCATACAAGTACTCTACCTTTCTGTATATTTAGATCTGTGCTTGATGAGCCAGATTATGTGGTTGTACCTCCTCTGTATTAGTCTGTTTTTCCATTACTGTAATAAAATATAGTAATACTTAAGATAGGTCACTTTATAAAGAAAAGAGGTTTATTTTGGCCCACAGTTTGGGTTCAAAGTCAAGGGTCACATCTGGTGATGACTCTCTTATTGGCAGAAACAGAAAACATGCATGCATATGTATGTCTTGTCTGTCTCCCTCTTGCTGCCAGGATTCAGTCCTGGGTCTCCCTCCTAATGGCTTTATCTAATATTTGTCACCTCCTGAAGGCCCTTTAAACGTATAGTTGGATTAAGTTTTTGCCTTTTTGATACATCACAATAAATATTAAACAGGAAGCCTACACACAAACCATATCCAGTCCACAGCACCTACCTTCACATTACAGGTACTCAAAGAAGTCCGTTCCTCAGACTGACTTCTGTATAAAGGTAGCCTATTGGCTTTTACTTGGCATCATATTTCATTACTTTGCTCTGTTATGGATAATAAATTTGGGTTAGGGAAATTGCATACTAGGTCTTACGGTATAGATCTGAAATGTTCCTCCAAAAGCTCATCTTTTAGGTAATACAGGAGTATTTAGGGGTGAAATACTTGGATTTGAGGGCTGAAACTTTATCAGTCTATCAAATGGATTAATCCATTGATAGATGCATGGACTGCTGGGAGGTAGGACCCAGTTGGAGGAAATAGGTCACTGGGGGTGTGCCCTGGAAGAGTCTGTCTTCTCCCTGATAATAGCTGCTATGAGCTGAGGAGCTTTCCTCTGCCACATACTTCTTCCATTATGTTCTGCCTCACCTTGGCCCAAGAGCATGGGGTTGATTGGCTATAAACTGAGAGGCCTCTATAACCCACCAGCCCAAATAAACTTTCCCTCCTCTAAGTTGTTTTTGTCAGGTATTTGGTCACAAAGATGAAAAGCTGACACATTAGCGTAAATGTTTTTACTAAGTAATGTACAGGAAGTTATGAAAATGTTGTCCCCTAATGTGTGTGTGCAAGCATCTGAACATGCTTTAAAATAAAAACTAGAGATGACCCCAGAAGCTCCCCTCAGTAGCATTGTGTGCCCTGGTTTTCAGAAGCAGAGAATTCCTAGAGTTTTCTTTGTGGGGAAACCTCCTGGCTATCTCACATGGCATCTAGATTCTGAAATTTAAATTTCAGGGAGATCTTGAGGAATATTGTGTGTTATATGAATTCAGCTTTAGGGTCCTTTGTTATTCCCTATCAATCTTTGCCTCACCCCTGATGCAGGCTTTCAGTCCTTGTAGGGCAGCCAGGATCCCAGGCAAGGTGTAGTCTAGCAGGGATGGCAGGAGAGCTCTGGATTCCGGGATTCTGGCCAGAGTTTTGGACTAAGTTCTTTCACTACCCAGATGGACACTTAATCCTTCTTAGCCACCTTCCCCTCATCACAGCAGACCCTGATCTCATTTTTTCCAAAGTTAGCATGACTTCCTTTTCGTCACAGAATAGGGTCAAGACGATGCCTGTCCCCATCAGGAAACCACTTGTGACACAGTGAGCATTATTGGACAGACCCAGAAGTATGACATGGCCTTAAAGGAAACACAAGATAGCCGTTTCCTTGTACCACAGTTGGTATACACCCCTCTTGGGGAAAGGGTAAAGAGAAATTTCTGCTGCATTGTTTGCCCATAGAAGAGAAAAGCAGGCTTCCTGGTTTTTTGTTTTGTTTTTTTGTTTTTGTTTTGCCTTTGGGCCCATTACAGAAAGAAGAATGAAGTCACACAGTGGCAGTTGCTAGAGAATGAGGGTACCTCCCTCAGAGGCCTCTCTGAACTGCTGTGTGTCTCGTTCTGAGTTCCAATAGCAAGTGCACAGTGTGGTGAACAGACTTGTCCTAGTGGTTATACATGAGTCTCCATTGATTTTGAAAGGGTCCAACAGCCATAGCCAGGAGATCTCTGGGCATCTCCTGTGAACACTAGCATGAGCTGGAGAAGTAGACCACCATCTAAGAGTATCCTCTAGATACTTGTAGTAGAGGTTCAAATAAGTTTTCACAAGTTGCTGTAAAATAAATTTTTCAAACTACAAAAGCTTAAAAATTAAACCAACAAAAGTATGCTTAATGTAGAAACTTTAAAAAGCACAGATAAACAAAGACAAAACCAAAAAACCTCAATTGCATTATTCAACGAATATTGGTATATATTCTTTTGGATGTGTTTTCTATGTCTATACATATACTCCAAAGTGGCATCATACTGTTTTCTTCATCTAATGATATATGGCTTTCCATGTCAATAAAATATTCTTAGTATGATTTTAAATGGTGGTTTAGCATTTCACCATGTAGATTGTTTTAGCTTTTTCCTTGCTGTGACCAAAAGACCTGAGAAAAGCGATTTTGTAGGAGGAAAAATATTTGGAGGCTCATAGTTTCAGAGGTCTCAGTCCATACATTGCAGATTCCATTCCTCAGGGCATGAGGTGAGGCAGGACATCATCGTAGGAGAGTGTGGTAGAGGAAAGCAGCTGGAAGCATGGCACTAGGAAGGCGGGTGGGTAGGGGGAGGGAGACACCTCTGCTCAATAAGGACAAAATATATACCCCAAGGCAGTCCCCCAGTGACCCATTTCCTCCAACCACATCCTACTTGCTGCAGTTATCACTCATTTAATCCCCTATCTGGAATAAGCTTTCTTGCACTGTGTCATACCTGAGCTTTTGGGGGACACCTCATATATAAACCATAACATTGATATATTATTATTTACTATAACAAATGCCCTACTTTTGGAAGCCCTCTCTTAGAATCTGTGACATCCCCATGCTTAGCAATTTTGAGGGCTTGTGTGCATTGTGGCAAAGAATTTTAATGTCCAATATATTCTGGGATTTAGGAGCAGGATCTCATTCTGAAAGAAATGGTAGTATTGTATAGTTTTAGCTCCAAACAGGGAAGCTTTACATGCTTTGTAGTGTTCTAAAAACAATATCTGATAGCTTTTAATGTTATCATGTAGGTCTTAAAACTGTAAGATTGATGAGTAGACATTGGGTGTTAAGGAATAAAGTAAAGCTTTGCAGTGAAATTGAAGATGCCATCAAAAGCCTACCTACAAAGAAAAGCCTGGAACCAGATGGATTCTCAGCCAAGTTCTACCAAATCTTCAAAGAAGAACTAACACCTGTCATCCTCAAATTATTCCATGAAATAGAAAAGGAAGGAACCCTTCCAAACTCATTCTGTGTAGCTAGTATCATGCTGATACCAAAACCAGACAAATACACATCGAGGAAAGAAAATTTCAGACCAGTATCCCTGATGAACACAGATGCCAAAATTCTTAATAAAATTACTTATAGTCATATGAAAAACTTATTGAAAAGTTAGTGCAGCATGATCAAGTGGGGTTCGTGACAGGGATGCAAGGTTGGTTCAACATATGGAAATCAGTTAATGGTAATACAATGTAATATCAATAGACTTAAAGACAATCACATGATTATCTCAATAGGTGCAAAAAAAAGCATTTGACAAAATATAGCATCCATGATGTTCAAAACACTAGAAAAACTAGTGATAGTAGGAACATACCTGAACATAGTAAAAGCTGTGTACATTCAACTCAAAGCCAGCATCATTATATATGGAGAAAAATGGAGAGCATTCTCTCTAAAAACTGGAATAAGACAAGGATGTCCCTTTTCTCCACTTCTGTTCAACATAGTCCTTGAAACCCTAGCCAGAGCAGTTAGGCAAAAGAAAGAAATTAAAGTGATACAAAAGGAAAAGAATAGCCCTCCATGTTGAAGACACGATTCTATATTTAGAAGACCCCAAAATCATCTAGAACTCATCAGTGAATTCAGCAAAGTAGCAGGATATAAAATTAACACCCATAAATCAGTTGCATTCCTATACGCTAATGATGAATCAACTGAAAAAGAAACGAGGAAAACTATCCTATTCAGAGTAGCCTCAAAAATAATTTTATTGGGGATCAATTTAACAAAAGAGGTGAAAGAACTCCATAATGAAAACTACAGGACACTAAAGAAAGAAATTAATGGAAAGACCTCCAATGTTCTGAGATAAGCAGAATTAATATTGTCAATGACCATACTTCCAAATGTGCTATACAGATTTAATGCAATTCCTGTTAAAATTCCAGTGATGTTCTTCATAGAAATAGAAAAAGTAGTCATAAACTTCATTTGGAAAAATAAGAGGCCCAGAATAGCCAAAGCAATCTTTAGCAAGAAAAGTGAACCAGGAGGCATCACAATATCATCAGATCTTAAATTATACTACGGAGCTGTAGTAACAAAAACAGTATGGTATTGGCACCAAAACAGACATGAAGACCAATAGTACAAAATACAGAGACAAACCCACATAAATACAGTTATCTCACACTAGACAAAGGCACCATAAACATTCATTGGATAAAACATAGCCCCTACAAGAAGTGGTACTGGAAAAACTGGAAATCCATATGTAGCAGAATGAAATTGAACCCCTATCTCTTGCCCTGCACAAAACTCAACTGAAACTAGATCAAAGTCCTAGACATTAGACCAGTGACCCTGTGCCTACAAGAAGAAAATGTAGGCCCAACTTTCCATCATCTAAGCTTAGGAACCGACTTCCTCAGCAAGACTCCTAAAGTGCAGTAAGTAAAATCAAGAATCAATAAATGGGACGATATTAAGCTAAGAAGCTTCTTCATATTAAAGGAAACAAGAACATGAAAAAAGAGCCTGTAGAATGGGAGAAAATCTTTGCCACCTGCACCTCAGCACATTAATCTTCAGGATATAAAAAGAACTCAAAAAACATAATACCAATCAATAAATAAACAAATAACCCAATAAGTGGACAAAGGAACTGAACAGACATTGCACAGAAGAGGTATATAATCAGTCAACACCTATATGAAAAAATGTTCAACATCTCTAGCAAGTAGAGAAATGCAAATCAAGATTACATTGAGATTCCATCTCCAGTCAGAATGGTAATTATCAAGAATAAAAGCAACAGTAGGGGCTAGGGTTGTGGCTCAGTGGTGGAGCGCTTGTCTCACATGTGTGAAGCACTGGGTTTAATCCTCAGCATCACATAAAAATAAATAAAAGGTATAAAAAAATTATTTAAAAAAAAAGAATAAAAGCAACAAATGTTGGTGAGGATGTGGGGAAAAAGGTACATTCATACATTGCTGGTGGGACTGCAAATTAGTGCAACCACTCTGGAAAGCAATATGGAGATTCTTCGGAAAACTTGGAATGGAACCATCAGTTGACCCAGCTATCCTACTCCGTGGTATATATACCCAAAGGACGTAAAATCAGCATAGTACAGTGATGCAGCCATGTCCATGTTTATAGCAGCTCAATTCACAATAGCTAAGCAATGGAACCAGTCTAGATGCCCTTCAACAGATGAATGGATAAAGGAAATGTTGTATATATACACAATGTTGTATATATACACAATATATACTCAGCCATAAAGAGGAATGAAATTATGGCATTTGCCTGTAAATAGATGGAACCGGAGACTATTGTGCTAAGTGAAATAAGCCAATCCCAAAAAACCAAAGGCCAAATGTTCTCTCTGATATGTGAAATAGAAGTACTTTGGATTAGACAAAGGGGAATGAAGGGAAGGAAGGGTGGGTGGGAATAGGAAAGACAGTAGAATGAACTGGACATAACATTCTTAGGTTCATATGTAAATACATGACCAGGAAAACTCCACATCATGTAAAATCAGAAGAATGGGATCCTAATTTGAATAAATTATACTTCATGTATGTACAACATGTCAGCATACACTCTACTGTCATGTATATCTAAAAAGGACAAAATTTTAAAAAGTGGGGGCCAAACAACAACAACAAAGTAAGGCTTTGTGGTGTTGACACTGTTTGAGGCCAGGTCTATTGGATTGTTATTGTCACCCCAGGAACATGTAGGCAATGTGTGCTCATTCTCTTTCAGTTGATGCTTTTCTGTGAGGATTATGTGTTAAGG
This sequence comes from Geosciurus inauris, assembly GCA_004024805.1. Taxonomy (NCBI): domain Eukaryota; kingdom Metazoa; phylum Chordata; class Mammalia; order Rodentia; family Sciuridae; genus Geosciurus; species Geosciurus inauris. Next base: position 187,770 of record PVHX01001059.1, on the reverse strand, counting down.
CTTCTGAAAGTTTAACAGCATCCATAGTGGTATTACATAGTACACTCGTTTTTATATGTAGAGGTCCTCAAAAAATCAGCACCTTTGTTATTTAAATACCTCCCTATAAAAACAAACAAAGACACACACAAACATGATCTTACTTGAACAGGAAACCCTCCCACAAAGAGTCATTTTAACTAGGAATTTTCTGGCCTACCTTTATCAAATTCAAATTAAGGTGTTTGAAAAATTGTTTCTCTTTGCCATCTCTGCTTCCATCAAAATCCATCAATACCTTTAACTGTGAAACTTTGCTGTAACTTTAACACAAGTTGTGTGATACCTGAAGAACCAGATAATTGATGTACCATGTGTTTAAGATTCAGTAAGTTTTTGTAATCAAGTTCCAGTGAGAAATTAGGAAGTACATTTCAGGAAGTGATCTGCTGTGTGGGAACACTATGTCATGTCAGGGGTTTGCTGAGGATAAGTGATTTGGTGTTGCTTGTCTACATGGCCATCCTTGTTTTTCCTTCCTTTTATCTTTGACTTCATTAGCTATTTAAGAATATGCACCATCTGTTTTTATTGGTGTTTAGTTTTTAAAATTTATTAAAAAATTTAACCCCATATGGTTTTCATTCTCATGATATAAGCTGATTTGAAGACCATTCTGACATTCCAGTGGCTTTTTTGTTTTGTTTTAATCTTTTCTCCCCTAACTTCTCTTGGTTTGCTTTACCAGTCTTTTCCTATAGAATCAGATTGCACTTGTTGTTGCTATTGCTTTTGTTTTTTGTGTTAACTGAATAATTCTTCTATAGTGTGATTCTAAGTGGACAAGCCCCTAACCTTTGGAGATTGTGCTAATGCAGGGACTGCTGAAAAACCAAGTCCCTGGGAATGGGAAAGAAGGAAAGTAAGGAGTGCTACCTGAGTGTCAGGAAAGGGGAGAGGACTTAACAGGCCAAATCTAATTTGGAATTTCTAATTTCTAATTTCCATTTCTAGTTTCTTCAGAGAAACTGGAAATAGGGATTTTTTCCCCCTTGTGGTGTGTTTGATATCTCTTGGTTTTTATGTTGACCTGAATTGTTTTTTCCAAAGTGTGGATCTAAGAGAACACATGTGTGGCCCAGATTAGGCCCATAAATGGCCAATATGCAGTGTTTACCCTAAAGGATAAGTTTTGCTTTTCAAAATAATTTTAACTAGAGTGTGTGGGTGCTGATTGAGCCTAGCCAGTTGAGATGTCCTATTTTAATCACCTTTGACAAGAAAATACCTCTTAATAGTGGAGTTCGGATGGAGTTCAGACAAATGTTTTGCAGTGTATAACTCACCATAATTGCAGATGGTAACTGGTCCTTCTGTTTTGTGGTCTCTTGAGTGTAGAACACACTCTTAAAATGAAAATAGAGATTGAGGCTAATGTATCTCTAGCCTAGTGTCTAATTTTTATGGAGGACCTGATCACATTTCTAAAGAGTAGTGTTTTTCAATTGAATGAAAGGAAGCTATTAACAATAACTAGGTTTCCAGAATCCTTGAAATGTATTAGCAATTAAGGTTGAAAAAAATTTGAAAACTAATCTTGGCTCTCCCTAGTTATCTGATGTTTATTCACATAATTTCTTTCTTTCTTTCTTTAAAGATTTGAACATGGAATTCAATCCTTCAGATCATCCTCGGGCCAGCACAATATTCCTCAGTAAATCTCAGACAGACGGTATGTTACTAATTTATTTGTTTCTTTAAACAAAAAAGTCTCATGTTTATAGTTAGCCTAAATCTTGATTTTCCATTTTCAATGTGAAATAGAATGCCTTTTAGTGACCCTGAAGTTATTGTTTAATGGTGATTCCTTTTTGTTTTTCTTCTTTTGTAATGAGTTGTTTTTAGAATTTGCCATTTGAAATAACTATCTTAATTTTTCCAATTAGCTGGATTATCTCTATACACATTCTGTAGTAGGAATTTCTATTCTGAGTCAGAAATTTACCTTTACGAACTGATACTTGCATCAGTTCTCAAAAGATTATACAGGTTTGTTACATTGGACAGTATATAAAAGAAAGCAAAACATAAACCTTAAGTAAAAGCCCTACTCTCTCTCGTGTTGCTTAAGTGCTGAATTAGATGCAGATGTTTTCTTTTTTGCTAAGCTTTTAATCAGCTTGTTCTTAAAGAGCCTAGGATTTTTGTGGTTTATCCTAGATGTGTGTGGGATTTCTCCTAGGAGTTACTCTTTTTTTTTTTTTTAGCCTCTGACTTATTTCACTGTTCCCTGGCTTTTGGCTACAAAGGGGAGATAAGATAAAATTTATATGGTACAGTGGTCATAAATCTTGGTAGGATGTCTATAGAAAAGTATGGGATATGGTTATATAATGAACAGGATATTATTTTATGATCTGGAAGTTCTACAGATTCTGTCCTTGACTTTTTTGGCAAGTTGCTAAGCTCTAATTTGGAGAAGATCCTGAAGTGACTAGAAAATAGCCAAACATGTTTAAAACAGTAAATTCATAACAAATTGATAACACCTCAATAATGATTAGGCTAACAATTTTGGCAAGGTATAATGTGGATGTGATACTGGTTATCTGTATTTAAGCATGTACTGACTTGACTTGAAAGACTTTGGAGTAGTTATAAAAAATAAATGTTTTCAAGAGTAAGAGTAAAGTAGTTTAGGCATCAAATACTTGTGAAGGCAGTTTTGAATGTATTGGATACATAAAATCCATGTTTTGCCCTGGTGAAATGGGAGACCATTGGGAAGGGTAGAATATTATAAGAGAAGGAAAATGAAACTGAGGATGACAGTTTGGGACAATGAAAAATGAAGGTCAGAAGAACTCAATGTACATACCAGCGTCATTCAAAAAAATGTTCTAATAGGATTGCATGAAATTATATCAGGGCCTCTAGGTGGATGACACATACCTTGATTGCCAGGACAAAAGAAAATGACCTAGCAGAAGGAGGATTGCTCCAGAAATAGCTTAGGGACATAATCCTTCCCCTTTTCCTCTAAATCTCATTCTTTTTCCTCTTCTAGAACACCAGGCATTAATTTACTTTAACCCCTTGGTTTATTGCCTTAGTTTCTTAAATGCTAGATCTTTCCATTCAATGTGTAAATACACTGTGAAACAGACATGTTACAAGCAAAAAGAAGAATAACCACTACTCTTTCCTCTTATGTGTTTTCCTTTACTCCTGTGTTTAGTGACAGCTTCTGTATCATGCCTACCTTTCCTTCCCATTCACTTTCCTACTGAGGTTTTCCTCCCCACCTCAGATCTTTGAAGTATGGGCAGTAAGGTTACCAGGGCACATTTTACCTCCTGCAGCTGTTGATCACTCTGGTGGCACTTGCCACCACCCATTCCTCCAAGCTTCTTAAAATTTTTCATTTACTTCCTTTTTTTTGGGTGATACTGGGTATTGAGCCCAGGGGTGTTCTACCACTGAGCTATATTACATTCTCAGGGCTTTTACTTTTTATTTTGAGATAGGATCTCACTAAGTTGCTTAGGGTATCACTGTTGTTGAGGCTGTCCTCAAACTTAATATCCTCTTGAGTCATTGGGATTACAGGTGTGTACCACCATGCCCCACTTGGCTTCCTTCCTTAAAATAGGCCAATTTTCTGAAAATAAGTCCATCTAATTAACAATTGCTTTATCTACAATTAAAAGAAATAGATTGGGGTTGGGGGATGTGACTCAGTGGTAGAGCATATACCTGGTATGTGCAAGGCCCTGGGTTTGATATCTAGCTCTGGGAAAAAAAAAAAAAAAAAAACAAGTCTTTAAAATACGTAACTTTGGTAATTGAATTTTTTTAATGAAATGATTGTCAGAGAATTGACTGGTGAATTGGCTTTTGGCAAATTGGTTCCAAGAAATCCTCTCTTTCTATAAGTTCCTTCTCAAACATCATTCTGAGAAATTAGCTTTTTTTCCTCCATTCATCCCTTTAATTCTGGTGTTTCCCAGATTTTTTTTCCTCTACTCTCATGTTTTTGGTCTTTACACAGTTCATTGTGACTTTCATTTTAGCTATAATGTCCAACTAGATTTTTCTCTGCAGTGTTCAAAACCAGTGTATCCAGCTTCCTGCTGGACATCTTCACAATTGAAGGTTACAGGTTCCTCTAACTCAGCATGTCCCAAAGGGAACTTAGGAACTCAGTTAACTTCCTACATTTCCCACCCTGCCTGGGCCCCCAACACAGGAAAGGCTTTGCATTTTCCTAGACTCTACCTGCTTTTCAGTTCTCACTTATAGGCACCCGTGCTGGAGCTGACTTTGCACTGCATACACATCTTCCTAGCTGCACTTTCAGTGACACCATGCTGGGAGTACTTATACCATGGAAATTGGTAAATGCTACAAATCAGGGCATTCTTTTTTTAACCATTTTCTAGCACACCACGGCATGTGGGTTATCTAAAGTATATGGAGTTTTACCTCTTACATAGCCCTTGAGTCTGATTGACTTTCTCTTTCCCATTTCTGACCCCTTACGTTAGGCTCAAAGTTTCACCCTAGGATTACTGTAGCAGCCTCCTAGGTTGGTCTCCCCAGCTTTGACTTTATCCCTTTCCGGACCTAGGTCTGTGTTGCTACTAGGTGAAGGGACTTTGTATAAATCAAATATGATTATGTCACTTTTTACTTAGTTTTTAAAAATGACTTCCCATTTGCCTTAAAACTACATTGTAGATACTTCAGTCTGGGATATAAGGCCCTTCATGGTCCAGTCTCTGCTTTCCTTCCCAGTCTAGTTTTTTTCTTCTTTCTGTGCTTCTGTGCTCTTGCAGTTCTTCAAATATGACATTTGCTTTCTGCTCCTTTGCATCTGCCTGGATTTCCCTTCTGTCTTTTACATGGCTCATTTCTTCTGTCTTTCAAGGCTCATTTCTGCCATCACTTCCTTGACCCCTCAGGCTGGGTTAAGTCGGCCTTTAGTGAGCTCCTGCAGCAGCCTGTGAATGCTTTCTTTATAGTCAGAGTCAAATTGAGGTGTTTAAAATCATTGCCTTGTCTGTGCCACCCACTAGCTCCTAGAGGGAAAGGAACAGTGTTTCCTGTGCTTCCCTCAGTGCTTGTGGATGTGCCAGCCCAACTGGTTGAAAGAAGGAAAAACGACAGAGCCAGGAAACATTCTTGATTTGATTGATTTAATTCTTCACATTGATAAATTCTCATTTCCATTGCATGACCCCATGCTTCTAAGAGTACTAGTGCAGTTCACAGTTGTGGGTCCCACCCATCCTACCTGTGAGTCCTACACACCCTACCACTCACCTTATTTTTGTTATAATTGGAAGAAATGTTGTAATCCAAGACAGCAAGGCCCACAGCACTATTGGATTCCTTTCTTTTGAATCTGGTGATTTTTCTTTTCTTTAGGTTGATGTACTACTTCAGTGGTTTAGTCTTGAGTTTGGGGGCTGGAGGCCATTGTTGGGGCAATGACAGTTATGTTAGGGAAGCTACTTCTTCAGACCATATTCTTGTAGCTCTCTGATTTTTGCAGCTTGCTCTCTGCAGTCCCCTCAACCTCTTTCCTTCTTCAGTGCTAGATAGACAAGCTCTGTGGGCCATGTGCTCCACTTATCACCTATTCATTAGTTTGATTTAGATGGTATCTGCAATAAGTAGAGTTTGTTGATTGTTAATTTCCCTTTCCATCTGGATATCAAAGAGTAAGTTTAGGCTGGACTTGGAAACTTTTTCTCACGTAGCAAAACTTAATGACAATAGAGTGCTTGCTAATTAGACCCTTCCAGCTGGATGAAGTTAGAGGTATTTTATCCCAAATGGGAGTGACTGCTCTTTCTGTCATTTCTTTGCACAAATGAGTTGTCATTGCAGACTTCTTTTGTAAAAGAGTCATTCAACCAAGAGGGGACCAAGAGTTTCTCATAGGATGGAGAAAATTGCCGGAGGAGAGAGAGAAATTAGTTTGCTTGGCCTGCCTTTGCTTTTCATCACTTTTGCTTGTGGGGGAGAATTGCATGCAGTTTCTGTGGTCTGCTTCTTTTCTACACCTATTTTAATTTATTGTGTTCAAAGATATGAGAGCTTATGCTTAAGTATAAGGAGAAAAGAGCCACTTTACATCATTTTTCTTTTCATTAGTATGGTTTTTAGAAGCCCTTTAGCCTTAAGAAAGAAGTTGGACAAAAATAAAATCATGTGTTTGCTCAGGCATGCCTGTGTGTATGAGAGAATTCTGTATGTTTCTCAAGAATCCTTAGACATAATTAAGGAATAAAAACTCCTTTGAGTGGCTTAAAGCCAAAGTAGAAACAAAAAATTCAGAAATAAAAATATGAGCCATGGTTTTCTTTGCACATCCTTTCAGAAATACTAAAATTGAAATAATGTTTTATGGCCATTTCTGTGTGGGGTGTGTCTGTTCCTGGGCATAGTTGAACTTTAGCATAGAAAGAGAACCAACCTTTTTGTCTTCCTTTCATCTGGCATTTAGGAGCCTATGTGTCCTGCTAGGGAACTCCTTCCTTGGTTCATTCCAGTGAATTTTCTGCCCTTCCCTCACCTACATTTTCCCAGCTGTCTTTATCACCTTCATGCACACTGGGTTTTGGAGTGCCCTTTTCCAGTTCTTGATCTGTCACTCTGTGTGTCTCCTCTGGAGCTTGTCAGGCTTTATAGGGAAGACTTCTGCAGTCAGATGTTGAAGCATTCATAGGAACCAAAACTCATATATCAGTGATTTTCATTCCTTTTCCTCTTTGCTTACATACCATTGAAAATAATTTTGAGAAACTATGAACTTCCTCAAACATTTTTGTTTTGATGTTAAAAAGTTTCATCCTATCAAAGTATATACTTTCTGAGGTATTGTAAATATTGATATTTTAAAATAAAAGTACTTACCTTCACTAAAAATAAGTTTCAAAAGAATTTTAATTACTGTAGTCTTTTGATATCCATTGAGTCATTTCAATGTGTATAAACATGCTCTTCTTTAGCATTAGGAAATTTTGTATCATTCCATTTTCATCTTGAACTTTGTATTTTCATTCTCTTTTTCCATAGAATTTTATCCTAATGTAATATGCTTTGATTTCTGAAAGTCATTTCTCACATTTTCATACTTCTCATATAAAAATATGAGTTAAATTTAATTTTTTTATTTCTGGCAGTTATAAGGCTCAAAATGTTAAAAATATAGTTACCACTACTCAATTGATCAGAATACAAACATTAAAATTTTGATGAGTATTAAAACTGAAAGTAGAATTTTTCTTTTTTCTTTTTTAAAAATTTTTTTTAGTTATAGATGAGCACAATACCTTTATTTATTGTATGTGGTCCTGAGGATCGAACCCAGTGCCTCACACATGCGAGACAAGAGCTCTACCACTGAGCCACAACCCCAGCCCCCCCGAAAGTGGAATTTTTCTAAGAGAAAACATTTCTTATTAAGATGCTTCTATGGTTGAATATTACTTATTTCTGGGATCAGGCAATATTCAACATTAAAGCCTTTGATTTTATAGACAGAAGTGCCTAGGAACTTCATGCACATAGATAAATAGGAATAGAGGGACTTTTGTTACACTAACATCACTGAATTATTTTATGCCATATGGTTTATATGTCAGAGATCTCTAAAATAATTCCTAATAATCAGCTATAATTCAATCTTCTTGTTCTTCAGTTTTATTGACAGTAAAGAATTAGAATCCACTTGATTTATGAAAGTTATAGGAGCTACTCACTTTTGCATTTTCTGTAGTACCAAAAAAAAAAAGCATTACCAGATATAACAAAATGACTTTAAATTTTACCTCCTACTAGTCTTTTAATTTTGTTAAACTTGGCATAACCTGATGTACTCAGATGCACTTGGGAAAATAAATCTGATACATTTTAGAAGATGTCCCCCGTGTCCTCAGCCTCCAGAGTCTGCATACCTCTCCGTTGCAGTAGTGCTGTTCATCCTATTGCGTGACTTTCTCACTTATTATGTGGGGGAAGTATCATGCATGATACATGCTGCAAAGAATTAGTATATTTATATTTTAAAGAAATAATGTACAACCAATGAAGTGCTATCACACTAATAGAATGGACATATTTCTTGGTGTGTTTATGTGATTGGATCCATTTGCACAAGTGCACATAGCACATCTGTATAACTATACATAGGGAAAAGAATTGAAAGATACATACCAAAATTTGACTAGTGAACCTCTGGATTGTTGGATTCTATTTTTTTCTTTATATATCTGTGTATTTTCCAAGTTTTAATTTCATTTGTATTTGTATTTTCTTCCTTTTACTGCTCAGTATGTCCCAAATTTTTTATATATGCATGCATTTTTAAAAAATATTCAAATAGTTTTAAAAGAATCCTACTTAATTAAAGTTTCTATGCTTCTGAAGAAATCTTTAGCCCTAGCTATTCTCCATGGGAAATAGAAAACATTTTAAAATTGGTTGGCAACTTAGACACACACTTGTTCTGTGAGTAGCTTCTCCTATGTCCAGCATCTGCCTTCTGTTCCCTTCCCTGGAGTTTTTTTCCCTCTCTATGACTAGGTCTATCCTAGACATTGAATTTTTTCCTTCTGTTTTCCTTGTTGTTTCATCTGCCCTGCTATTTAGATGTCCATTTGAATCACGGAATGTCCCGTTCGTCAGTGCTGAATTTAGAAATAAACACACGTCCCTTTGGCAGTTCTGAGATCTCTTCCTGAAGAAAGGAGGTTAAGCCTCATGGAAATGATCTCACCAGGATGACTTGCTCAGGGAAGTGTGGGGTGCTATCCTCCCATAGTGCACTTTGTGTGCTGCTTATTGTGTTTCATGACCTCCCTGTCAGGTTATGAGCTCAGGGAGGCAGGACATTTGGTGTTTAAACATTAGTTGTGTTTGAATTAAGTGAACAAACCCATTGCAGTATTGAAACCTGCAGGAATTTTGTGGTAATCTCAAACCTATTAAGACAGTAAGACAAACTTCACTGATCTGTCACCCACAGGGGAAAAAAAGGGGGATAAATAAAACCTTTCTTTTGAATCAGGTTTTTGTAATTTACGTTACCTATGCTACCTCAGCACTCAGTTTTACATTTCCAAACAAAATGCCATATTTCTTTACATTAGAGTTGAAGCCTTTGGCTTGTGTGGCTTTCAGTTCTTCACATCCAGAGTAATTAATAAGTTAAATAATCTTTCTTTGTAGCATAGCTTAGCTCTGTTCATATTGGATCCTGATTATCATTCTTTTTTTTAAAAAAGAACTCATTTTATGCAGATTCTAGGGCCACCATCACTGATGCTTTTAAAGGAAGGATAGTGCAGAGGATAGAGCCCCAGGAGCCCAGCAAAACTTCCCTGTTTCTCTCCTACACCTTCTAGACACTTCCTGTCTGCCCCTGTGTGGTTGGCTTCCTCATTTCCAAGAGACAGGTGTTAGATTACATAGTATATTAGGACCTCTTTAGTCCTAATATTTATGGCTGACGTTTGCCATTGGAAGGCTATTTTAGAAAAGAAGATGGGAAATCAAGGTAATTTTTAAAGTCCTATCCATAAAAGAGGTTAGCTGAAATTGCATTTAGATTTTTAACAAATCCTTATTAATAATTAAGAACTAGGACTGCTGGGGTTGTGGCTCAGTGGTAGAGTGCTTGCCTAGCCCATGTGAGGCACTGGGTTCGATCCTTAGCATCATATTAAAAAAAACTAAATAAACAAAATAAAGGTATAAAAAATAATTAAGAACTAGATTTTTCCGAAAAGTTGTATTTTTAAGACTAAAGAAATTTTACTGCTATAATAATTGTGGCAAGGGAGTGTCCCTAGCAACTTAAGTAAAATTTTGTTTGTCCCTCAGATTGCAACACTGCCACTTACTTCTACCTCTCCATTTTATCTGGAGAAGATTTTAATGCCATTGGTAGTGCTTTTGCTGATTTTAGATAGCTTATTTTTAAAGCCATTAGTACATTTTTTGTTTGTTGTTATATACTATTGCTTTAGCCAATTAAAAATCCTCTTACACAGATATTATAGATTGCATCAAAGGAGATCGCTATTATTATTCTCCCAAGAAAGATGAGACTTATGAGCCACATCAATTTATTGTTTGTTTTTTCTAACAAAGCAAAATATGACTATTAGTGCACTCAATTATGTAGGAAGTCTGAGAAAACTCCAGAGATTCTGATGAATATGTTTTTAAAAGCCCAAAATATTGAGGTCTTAAAAATGATTAAAGTCAAACTCTTAATAATTAGTTGACATATTGCTTATATAAAACAAAAGAGCTAAAGCGTTTTGAATTTCAGAGCTGATTAATGGCCTCAAGTTGTTTCAAATTTATTTGAAGGACAAATATAGATTTGGGTAAATTTTGTCTGTGATGAACTAGCTTCTCTCTTGGTCCAACTTTGAATTCTTAGGAAAGAGAGAATTAGCCCAGCCTAGGGTAACCTTATCCTGAAGTGTTTTATAATGGTCTGATCCAGGTAGTAGGTTGGAGAAATGGGCCACCTAGTGAGAACATGGATATTAGGAGTTGTTCTTCTCTGTGTAGCCACTGGTGGTTCATTTGAGGCTTGGAAGACTCACAAAGGAAATCAGTCAAAGGATGCATGTATGGAAAGGTGTCTCATTTGCAGACTTTGTCTTGCAAAGGCTCTCTAGGAGGGACTACAAAGTAACAGAGAAAAATGATACCTGATTTGGTCTGTGAGCCCTAGGTTTCAGGTCAGATTCAGCAAGCCCAGTTGCTTTGAGGGAAATAGGATAACATGTAGGAATTCATATGGTTGAAAGCATTCAATGCCTAAGAGATTCTGTAACAGATTTGAATACCTTAGTCTTAAGTGTTTTATAATAGTCTTCATGAACTTTGTTTTTGCCATTCTAACTGAAACCAATTGGAGTTCATGGAAATGGCCTGATTTATACCTGAGATTGATCCTGGTAGGGAATGTACAAGAAGAATAGCATATACTTTTATAATATTTCTATTTGTCTACTATGGTTTTTTGTTTTTGTTTGTTGTAAAACTTTTTAGGTAAAACTTTCAGTCTGAACTATTGAAGGGTCTGTTTTTCATCCCATTCTTTAGTGTTTGAATAATGTTTAATCTTCTCAATAGTATCCTTATAAGAAGCTGTAGTATTTCTTAAAGGAAATTGTTCTTGAGGTATGGATTGCTGCAGGCAGGACCTGGTGTGGAAGGTTGAGGTGGCCTAAAGATGAGTCCCATAATGGGGAGACATAAAGTCTCTTTTGCATAAACCTATTGCTGGGATCCTCTGAGAAAGGGGTAGATGTCTGCTACAAAATTTGCTGGAAACTCTTTCAGATCTGTGGCCCATGTGGAGTGTTTCCACATCTCTTTAAGTCAATAGGAAATCACCACAACAATGTCTTTATACCTCTATTCCTGGCTATATGCCTAGTAGGATAGTAATGAATTAGTTTAAGGAAAACATGTACACATGTATATACGTTCACACCCACGTGTACACAAGTGTGTGTAAGTTAAAACCTAGCTCTTCCTGCCACATCATCGTTTTTCTTTTGTTAAGGTTCATGTGTGGGTATTGACATGTAGTTAGGTAGAAAGTAGTCATGTTACCTCACCAATAGACACATTCTTCTGTCACTCTGGTCTGTATGTGTTGGTCTGACCTTAAGCATGGCCTGTACACCTTGCCTCTGGTGCTTACCTCCCTGTCCTGGGATGGGAGTGGGCTAATTGCCTGATCACCTACAGATGATCCTTCCTTTTTTTTTTTGGTACTGGGGATTGAACTAAGGGGTACTTGACTGCTGAGCCACATCCCTAGCCCTACCCAGCCCTATTTTGTGTTTTATTTAGAGACAGGGTCTCACTGAGTTGCTTAGCACCTCACCCTTGCTGGATGGCTTTGAACTCTGAATTCTCCTGTCTCAGCCTCCCCAGATGATCCTTCTGACGCTTGGGTGTAGACACCTTCTGTCTCTTAGTCTGTCTCTTCAGCATAACCAACTGTATCCTCGGACCAGTTTTGGCTTTTGTATCTCAGATATCTTTGAGATAGGAAGGCAAATGGCAGTCATTCCAGAGAGTATAGGATCCCTCCACCCCCAATGCTGGAGATTGAACCCAGGGCCTTGTACATTGCTAGGTAGCTGCTCTTATCACAGAGTTTACACCTCCAGCCCCTGAGAATAGGGTTCCTAAGGAAAAGACAGATGTACCTTGTGAATCTAAGAATGGCATATAAAGGATTAGAAAACAATTCCTAGGCCCCTCTGACAGATTAGCCAGAGAACTTCTGAAAACTAAAGGGAATCTGCTTTTGGGATATGGACTGCAGAGGAACAACAAACAAACAAAATAAACCTTCCTCAGATGATAAGCTGGATTTGCACCATATGGTTTTAGGATACCTTGAGGTAGCCACCTAAAATGTCATCTCATTGCAGGAAACCTGTTCTTTATATCCTTTACAGTGAACTCATAAAGTGTGTTGATGGACTAGTATGCACCCCAAAAGCTTGTCTTCAAGAAAGAAAATGCAAAATTCAATGACATTAGGTTTACTGTAATGTCTTCTGAGTTCCCGGGAACCTTTCTGCATTATCCCTGAGGCCAAAGGCCTATTTAACAAACACTGAGGCTTGGGGATGCTGGCAGCTGAGCCACTTAGTACAAGCCAGGTTGTGCAGACAGCAGGGTGAGAAGCAATCTTGTTAACAGAGCAGTGTTTATTACTGTTTGAGTTTTTTATCTGCCTCCCTGGGAGAAGGGATACTGCAAGATGCTCCAGGAGGCCTGCTAGATGAAAACCCAATCCTGTTCATCAGCACATAGCATGGAGAGCAGTCAGTTTCCACAATAAAGAACTCTTCTGATATATATCATCTGTCATGTACGTTAATGCTATTATGAATATTGCTGTTATTTTTAGTCCACTAATATAAGATAGACCTTTATGAGTCAAATGGTTAGAAATAAATAGTCCTCTTATTTGTTAATCATCTTAAACTATTGGGTGCATATAAATTTTGTGTCATTTGCTAATTAATAAATATTCTTTTCAGTTAATGGAAATAATTTACCCTTTAATTGATTTTATCATTGGTTATTTTGTTAGGATGTTGTTGTTTAATTGGATTTATATTTCCTTCTGTCAGCCAAGTTCAGATCTGCATTTATGCAGGTTCCTTATTCTTACATTTGTTGAGTGAGCAACTGGGTATGTTGGTTGGTGGAAGGATGGGGTCCACGACATAGTGGTCCAGTCCTCAGCAACCTGCCAGGGGTTGGCATGCAGGCATGTAACATTTCTGTTGCATCTTTTGTTTTCACAGTGAGAGAAAAACGCAAGAGTCTCTTCATTAACCATGTAAGTGAAGTTGTCTCCCTGTGTTTTTCATAATGACTGTATGGTATAAAGAGTTTAAATAACTATGTCTTTTGATGGGTGAAAATGCTTCTTGTATTATGTCAGTACTTAAAAAAATGTGGAAAATGTGCTCAGTTTGGTGTGTAATTGGACAAGCTTCACTTGGCATTTATACACTGCCCCAAATGTTTTTCCAGATTCCCTTAACTATGTTGTTAATGGGAAGAGATGTGTGAATGATGCCATAGCAAACACCACATAGGTCCAAATAAAAAGCACCTCTTTTTAATTTCTAATCCTTAATTTCCTTTATACTCCCAAATTACCGTTTCTTTATAGCTCAGTCCCAATTAAATGAACACATAATTGTTTTCCATAAGCTATCTGCCTGCTCACTCTCTTCTAAACAATCACTATTTGTAACACATTTTGGGGGTGTCCAAAATTAACACTTTGAAAATTGTTCAAAAATTCACCTCTGGTCCCTTGGTTATTTCTAAGCAGTACACCCTTCCCTTGGTGGCCAGGTGGAAGGTATTCCATTGAGATTCTTTGTCACTCTGCCTTGAGCAGCAGGTGCAGCTGGCTGTCTCCAACCCCCAGAACCCACCCTGTGCCTCATAGCCAAACTTCGTCACCAGGAAATTGTAGCCACCCCTCCTCTCCTTCCCAGTAAGCGTCTCTTCCTTTGGGAAAGAAAACTGTCATGAGGTATGGAATGATGAAGTAGGTAAATTATCAAAATAAGTATGCTATAAACCCTTGTAATGAAAATAAGGATGATGTATTTGACCTCACAGAGATCTTTCCCAGGATTCTTAGACTGCCTGCATTTAAGTATTGGCAGATCTTAAAATACTTGGAACTAAAGCTGTATATTCATGAGACTTAGAGCCATAATATTGTATTTCTTGCCCCTTGAAAATCTGGACAAAATGCAGTGAGAAATATATTCATAGGTTGGGCTGTTGTACTCAAGAGGCATCACACAGGGACCTTAGGAGATGAGTGATTCTTCTGTGGGCTGTGTCAATAAATATATGAGCATACATAGATTGGTAGGGGTCAGAAGGCCTATAGCTTTTATCAGATCTATAAAGCAATTCGTTGACCTCTTTGCCCCCTCAAATTTTGAGGCATCAATATAAAGCATGTGTAAAATCATAATATGTCACAAAGAAAAGATGATGTAATTGCTGTACCTTTTCTTTTGAAAGCAGTGCATACATGAGTATAGAAATGTGAGTGACTGAAACTAATTCTCTAAATTCTTGCTTCCAATTTTTTACCTGCTGGGTGCACTTGACTTATTTCCCTTCCATTAGCATGTTTGCCAAGGAGCTTGCAGTGGAAGGAAGAGCTGAAAAAGCAGCCAGGCCACCTTTGCAGTTCCCTCCATCTGCCCTGCTACTGCTGGGAAAAGCCACTGGAGTGTGCTATTCCAACCCATTGAAATAGAGTTTGAGTGAAATTACCTGTAGATTCAATTAGGCTATTAACTGTGTTTTTCAGGTTTTGTGGCTAGGGTCCAATATGTTAGAATAATAGAGGAAAGATAAGGGATAGCAGTAATCAGTGCTTTACTGATTGAATGCTAGGCTCTCTTCTGATTGGCTTAATGCACACACTTATTTAGTTAGCACAGTAACCAGGCTAGGTTTGTGTGTGTATCCTTCCTGTTTTACTGAGGTGCAAAGAAGTTAGCCAAATAAACAGTGGAACCAGGATTGGGACTTAGCATTCATCTGTATGTTTCTTAGATAGTAAGATCAGTTCTCACTGGGACCGGGGTTAATTTGCTTATCTGAAGTTAGATATTGTAGTCCTAATTAAATTTTTATAGGGCAGTCTGTAGGATTCATTTCTGAATACAGATCCTAAGTAAAATATATAATTTTATATAATTTATATAATTATATAAAACAACAAAAAATTATATAAGACTACAAAATATATAATTTTATTGTTGAACTCTGGAGTAACAAATTCTTTATTTTTGACCATATTTTATTTTCTTTAATGTGAGGGATTTTGTTTGATTTCTCCTTCAAGTTTCTGAAGAAACTTGTATTTTACTTGCTTTATTTTGAGGAATATTCTTTACTTTCATCTTCAAGTTTCTGAAGAGCATACTTAGTAACTGTTGCTTAGGTAATCTATAAGAAGCTATTATTGAAGTAAAGTGAAAGAAGTGGATAAACATAAGCCAAGGAAGAGAAGTAGAGGTGGTTCAGCTCTACCCCTAGGATAAATGGTAACTACAGGGGAAATAACCTCCTCTAGATGGAGAAAAATCAAGTTTTTCTGGCTCTCAGCAAAAAACACATTAGCAAGTGAAAAGAGTAAACTTTGACCCAGAACCTTCTTGCGGGTGGGTAGGGATAGTAGAGGATAGAATCCTAGGTGGGAAGGTTAAGGGGGTAGGTAGGCCTTTAACTGGCTCCAAAAAAAAAAAAAGGCAACTGAGATACTTTAAGGGATTAAGAAAAAGGTGGCAGCTTTTGAAAGAATTTATTACAGGTTTAAAGCTCAGAATAAACTGATCTAGGAGTTCTGACAGCAAGTTAAATCAGGGTGAATTATAAAGATTAATAGTCTAATCAGCACCTATGTTTTAGATGTAATTAGAATGAATAGTTATAGGAAAATTTAATACATTATGAAAGGCATTTTTTTAAAACCTTAGTAACAGACTTTATTTAAAGTTTGGGCTTTAATTTACTGACATTTTAGCTTTGCTTTTTTTAAAAAGGTTAGTTATCTTAATAAGTCTTAAAATGTGAAAATCTCTGATTATAAGTTGTGGATGACTTTATACATAGCTGTAGGCTGGAATCACCCCTGAAACTTAGAAGAAACTCATGCCTTTTACCTTAGCCTAATTTTTCTATGACATTCTCCTGCCACATGGTGACGGCATACCTATGGTCAAATGATCAAAGAAGTTAAAAAAAAAAAAAGGATATTCAAATAAAATGAACCAGGAGTTCAATGACTAACTTCCCCGAGGTCTCCTTTGCTGTTGATAACATTTTGAAATGAGAAAGCCCAACTGGGTGTGCTACTTAGGGTCACCCATACTTACGCAAAAAAATTCAAAGCATGTGTCTCAGATTGTTCTAGAAACTTGGTGAGGAAATAAAGCAATTATTTAGGAAAGAGTCACATGTTAGTTGAGTCTGTAGCCCAAGGAACTTTTCTCAGTCTCTAATTCTGCCACCTGATAACTGGGTGACCTTGAAAATGTCTTCAAGTTTCCATTCTCTCCCAGATAGATCATAACTTTTGGCCTGCTTGACTCAAATGAAGGGAAGGTAATTTGTAAACTGGTTTTAGTAGCAGATAAATATTTATTATCCTTTAGAGTTTAAGTAAATTTAGTTTAATTTCCAAGGTCACTATCAAAACTCATGAAGTCTTTCTTGTTTTTTTGAGTATAGTTGTAGTCCCCCACCCCACCACACACACTTGCTAAGACTAGGACTCCCAAGAGAAGTATATTCTGTTCAGTTCCTTTTGGGAATACTGACTTAGTTTTTGCCACCTCTTAAATAGTTCAGTTCTGAACTGATTTCTGCCTTTTAGTTTTGAGTAATATGGAAGTTCTTATAAAATGGTGTCTATTCTGGGTATACTCTTCATTTGTAAATTATAGAAGTTAAGGAATGAAGTGAGAAATGGATATGGAGCAAGTCTGTTGGATATGGGGGATTGGGTATCCCCAGTGCTCAGAGAGACTTTACCACTGAGGTACATCCTCAGCCTTTTATTTTATTTTACTTTAATTTAAATTTATTTTACTATTTTATTTTATTTTATTTTGAGACAGGGTCTTGCTAAATTGCTGAGGCCAACCTTGAACCTGTTATCCTCCTGCCTTAGCCTCCTGAGTCACTGGGATTATAGGCATGTGCCGCTGCATCTGGCTAGAAACTGATATTTTAAAAATTCTAAACCTTGCTTTTGTCTCTGGAAGATTTGTTCTTTTGGTGGGGGAGTGGGCAGAGGGATGCTAGGAATTGAACCCAGGGGTGCTCTACCACTGAGCTTCACCCCCAGACCTTTTTATTTTGAGTCGATGTCTCACTAAGTTGCTGAGGCTGGCCTTGAATTTGTGATTCTTCTGCCTAGGCCTTCCAAATAGCTGGTTACAGGAGAATCGCGAGTTCAAAGCCAGCTTCAGCAACGGCGAGGCGCTAAGCAACTCAGTGAGACTCTGTCTCTACATAAAACACAAAATAGGGCTAGGGATGTGGCTCAGTGGTCGAGTGCCTCTGAGTTCAATCTCCAGTACCAAAAAAAAAATACAAAAAACCAAATAGCTGGTTACAGGCATGTGCCACCAGAGTTGTACTCTTAATAAAATGAAAGTTTATTAAGCAGCTACTATGCTACATTAACATAGTATACTTGGAGAATGTGAAAAAAGACTTACTTATAAGTAATATTTGAATTTAATAAAAATTTTAAAATCCATTAAGATAAGGAAAGTCAACTTTTATCTTGAAATAATTTCAAATTGATAGAAAAATTGCAATAATAATGTAGAGTACAAAATTTTCACATGTTGCTACAGGAACCTTAGATGCTCTGAGTCTCAGACCTTTCACTCTACTTCAGGATATTGAAAGGGGATAGATGTTTGTTCTTTTCTCTCTTATTTCTCCTCTCCTTCACAGGTTGTCTAAAAATGAAAATGCTATACCCATGAAAGTGCTGGGGCAGATGAGAAGTTTGTGTAGGATGTCAGTCCCTTGAGTGTATTGGTTATGTCTGTAGAAGATTCTCTTTTTTCTGTCTTATTTTCTTTTCCTTCCTGCGATAGAACCGTGGACCTTACACCTGCTAGGCAAACTACTCTACCACTGGGCTGCATCTACTGTCCTATTTGACAGTTTTACTAAGTTGCCCAGGCTGGTCTTGAACTTCTGCTATCCTCCTTCCTCTGCCTCCCCAGTGGCTGGGATTACAGGCCTGTCCTCACGCCCAGCTGGAGCTGTCCAGCTTTTACCATAGTTTGTGGCTTCCAGTTCCATTGCTGCCATTCTCTGAGGGTAGAGGGGAGCCCAGCTATTCTAGAAGCTAGCTGGACTCAAGGTATTGAGTGATTCACTGTGCCACACTATGCCATTTTTTCTTCACTTCATTACTCTCTTAACCTCAATTTTCAGCTTTGTCAGCTGGCTTAGGGACTTCTGGAATAGCAAAGAAAGGAAAAAAGTGAAGTCTGGGAAGGCACAAACTTTCTATCTGAAGTGGAGACTTCGTCAGAAAAACCCTTTAAGAAGCAGGCTTTCCTTGAGCCTTGAAACAGAATGCCCACCCCTAGCATCTCTTTTATAGTGTGTGCTTTGACTTTTTATGTTTTCTTTACTTCTATTTTGAGAAATTCCAAATTTACAGAACAATTATAATAATAATACAGAAAACTCATGTATTCTTTGCTCACATTCGCCAGGTTTAAACCAGTGTTTTATCACGTTCTACTCATTTTCTGATCATTATCAAATATTATTTCTGATTTTTAAAAAAATTCTTAAAAAAATTTTTTTTAAATTGCCTACATCATACCTTTTACCCTCTAATACTCTGCTGTATATTTTCTGAGACTAATACTATTCTATGTATAACCACAATATTATTACCAATGTTAAAAATTTAACTTGTATATAGTTCTTTTAAATTGAATATTACAGTTATATTAAATGGCTCTGAAATGTCCGCCAACATTTTATTTTCTGGTACCAGTTTTAGTCCAGGATCACATGTGACATTTGATGGGTATGCCCCTGGAGCCTTTCTGTGTCTCTGATTCAGATGAGTATATATAATTAGAGTACTACATGGAAAGCTTCCTTTTAGGGCATCAGATCTGGAGACATGTAATTTCCATCTGGTCCCCATCAATAATGTGGATTTTGATTGCTAGGCAAGGTGCTGTTTGGATCCTGCATTGTATGTTTACTGTTTTTCCCCTTGAACCTAATAAATGTGCAGAAAGCTTCCCTTTTTCTCCACTCCCAGATTCATTATTTGTTGATCATGCTTGCCTGAATCAATTTTTTATTATTTTGATTACCAAATGGTAACTTTCCAGCCTCACTACTCCCTCTGTATATGTCAGTCTGCATTCTTCTCCAAGGGAGAACCTCCTCTTCCCAACTGTTTGTCCATCCATTAGTTTGTTCATCTTCAGTATGGACTCATAGATTTCTGCTTTTTCAGTGAAGCCTAGTTAATTCCTGTCCTTAATTAATTTGACTTTCCCATAGTCCTAGAGTTGGCTAGTGGCAGTCTTTTCAAATTAGTTCTGTGGTCTCCTTACAGACTTCTTCTTATGCTCCTTTGCTTTTTGACAAAATAAGAGATTCCAGGTTCATCTTGTTCATCTTGTATCTCCTTTGCTTCAACCCAAATCAGCTGTTTCTCCAAGGAGCCTAGATTCCTTATGGTGGGAAACAGTAGTTGAAAACAAGATCTGGATACCACAAGTGCTCATTGCTGCTGTTGTGTCATTGCTTGATGGCATGTTCAGCTGATATAGTTAGGAAATAGATATTTCAAAAGTCATACATTATCCTGGTACTTAAAATTTCTTGTTAAAATTTTTTTCTTTGTTCTAATTAGTTATACATGAGAGAAATACATATGTATATATACATATATACATTTTTGACACATCATACACAAATAGGTAATATATCTTCTCATCCTTCTGGTTGTACATGATGTGGAGTTACACAGTTAGTGTAATCATATATGCACATAGGGTAATAATGTCTGATTCATTCTATTATCATTGCTACCCCCATATCCCCTTCCCTTCTTTCACCCCCCTCTGTCTAATCCAAAGTACCCCTATTCTTCCCACCCCTAATTGTGAATTGTGAATTGATACCTGCATATCTGAATGTTTATTCAGCCTTTGGTTCTTTGGGATTGGCTTATTTCACTTAGCATGATAGTCTCCAGTTATATCCATTTACTGGCAAATGTCATAATTTCATTCTTTATGGCTGAGTAACATTCCATTGCATTTATGTACCACAATTTCTTTGTCCATTTGTCTGTTGAAAGACATCTAAGTTGGTTTCATTGTTGAGCTATTGTGAATTGAGCTGCTGTAAACATTGATGTGGCTGTGTCATTGTACTATGCTTATTTAAAGTGTTTTGGGTGTATACTAGAGTGGGATAACTGGGTCACATTCCATTGTAAGTTTCCTGAGGAACTCTGGTCTGCTTTCCAGAGTGGTTATACCAATTTGCAATACCACCAGCAATGTATGAGTGAACCTTTTTCCCCCACATCCTCGCCAACATTTATTGTTGCTTTTATTCTTGATAATTGCCATTCTGACTGGAGATGGAATCTCAGTATAATTTGGTTTGCATTTCTCTAATAGCTAGAGATATTGAACATTTTTTCATATATTTGTTGACTGTATGTCTTCTGTGAAATGTCTATTCACTTCCTTTGTCCATTTATTGATTGGGTTGTTTGATTTTGGGGTGTTAAGGTTTTTTGAGTTCTTTATATATCCTAGAGATTAATGTGGTACTTTAAAATTCTAATTCCAGGGTCCCATAAGTACTTTTCTTATCTTTGGTCTTTTGACTATTTTTTTTTCTTTTTGAAAAACATATTTTTAAAAACCAGTTTTAATAATATGTAAAATGTACCCTCTTAATATATAATTCAGCGTTTATAATACAATCACAGTCATTACCATATCCAATTTTAGAAATAGTATCACCCCAAGAAACCTTGTACTCATTAGCAGTCACTCCCTGTTCCTCCCCCTTTAGACTCTGGCGATCACTTTCTGTCTCTGTGGATATTTCATGTAAATGTAATCATATAAGCATATAATTTAAATATAATATATTCATATATATGGTATATAAATTTAATCATATAATATGTGGCCTTTTGTGACTGGCTTCTTTCACATATAATGTCTATTTCATCCATGTTGTAGAATGTGTCCAAACTTTATACTTTTTATGGCTAAATGATATTCCATTTGTGAATGTACCACATTTTTCTTCCCTTTTACCTTGGGCATTTCGGTTGTTTCCAGTTTTTGGTTATTATGAATAATGATGCTATGAACATTTTCATACACGTTTTTGTATGAACACATGTTTTCATTTCGGGCATATACCTAGGAGTAGAATTACTGAATCATATGGTTACTCTATGTTTAGCATTTTGGGGAATTGCCAAACTGTTTTTCAAATAAGTTGCTCCTTGGCTTTTAATATTTTGTTTGCTTTCCTATAAATTTGATTTTTTAACTGATCAACAATAAGATCCTCGCTTCTTCAAAGCACAACTCTTTCTTCTTCTTTTTTTTTTTAAATTTAAAAAAAATTTCCTAAGAAAAAAATGACTTTTTGGAACCAGTGAAGTTTCGACCAATATAAATGCATTCAGGGAGAAATGTAAAGCTGTATTACTTAAGAACATTTTGGTGTAGCAAGAAGAGTACTTTATTAGGAGTCATGTGGCAATTCTGATTCTCTGGATACTTCTGTTCTTTGCTATACCAGGTTTTGAGTCTTTCTGTAGACTAAATTTTAAGACCAGCGACTTTAAGACCTCTGATTTGATAAACATCTATCCTCTCTTACCCCAGCATTCAGGATTAAGCGTATTTCTCATCCCACCGTAGCCTGAAAACCATAACTTAAAATACATATGACCATTGCATTCAGAAACTGATAAGATAGTAGAAGATACTATTTGGGAAAATGAACCTCTTCGGCTGCAGAAAGCACTGAGGCGGCAATAGACTGTGAGGGGAAGCTTCCTGAGGGAGCTTGCAGTTGGGAGTTGTTGCCTGTAGCCTCGGTGCCATCAGGAACACCTCTGCTTCATGTCATGCTCATCCTTGAGGACTGTATTTCTGGATTCTACCTTGTAGCCATAATTCTGGAATTATGTCTCATTCCAGAAGTAATGCATGTTATTCTTGGAGCCGTAACAAAGCCAAGACTTGACTTCAGATTGAAGTAAATTATGAATGTAATTACTCTGTAGTTATCTCATACTTGACTCACAGTAGAACAGAGTTCTGCCTCAAGATGGCCTTTTCCCAATTTTTAGTTTAGTTTTCCTCGTTCCTTAGCTCCATGGCTCAGTGTTGTTTTCTGCCTTTCCGTGCTGTTAAAAACTGATCTTGCTAAAAGCTACTTATTCCTCTTCTTTCTTTCTATGGAATATTAGTTTACTAACACCTTGAGCTCAAGGATGTGAGTTTCTTTTTCTGTTTTGTTTTACTTCTTTGTGTCTGTGTGGCACCTGGTGGTATAGGAAAGTGATGAGAAACCTTCCTCAGCTCACCCAGAGGCTTCCATGCGGGTGTACATTCTCCTAAGTATCTCTGCCCTTTCTGTAAGTGCTCTGGGTTTGCATAAGGCTTTGCAATGCCAGACTGTCCTCGAGTTCAGTTCTGCCGCACAAAAGCTATGTGAATGAAGGAGAGAGACTTTTGTAAAACGAGGGAAAGATATCTCTCTTTTGTGGTTCCAGGGAGGCTGTACATTGAGTGTTCAGTAGGTGGCAGAAGGTGAGTGAGACAGCCTCTTCCTCCACTTCTCCTGTGCTCTTTCTCATGCTGTTCTGCACCTTTGGCCCTTAAGTTAATTCTTGATAAAAGAACACTAGTGCAGATTTCATTTGTGCTCCAAAGAAGCTGCAGATAGAATCCTGTGTCTTCTGTGAAGCTGATTAATTGCTTCCTTAGAATTAGGATTAAAAAAAAAAGTTATGGAACTTTTATTTTTAGAGATTTCACTAATAGCACTTAAAAAAATCCAACAAATTTTCTCACTTTTTTTTCTTTTTGGAATTAGTTGGGATGGAACCCAGTACCTTGTGCATGCTAGGCAAGTGCCCTACCACTGAACTACATCCCCAGCCTTTCCAGTTGCTTTCCTCTAATAGTATTACCTCATTTTTTCAATGCTTAATTTTTATTTGATCTTCTCAAGCCCTGGGATGTTAAAACATAGAGACTCTTTTGAGTGTTACTGAGTGGCCTAACCTTATTTATTGAGCACTGTATGTGTTGAGCTTTTTACAGGCACTATCCTGTGTAGTCTTAACAGCATCACAGTAAGGGGCAGGTTCTGCTTTCTGTATTTCACAGATGAGGACACTGACGAGGTTAAGCCTAAGGGAACCTTGTTATCTGTTACCTAAGCCAGGACACTTCAATGTGAAAGAATGTGCTGTTACTTTTTATTCTAGGAAGACCGGGGTAAACTTGGATGATCTCCATCCAGCAAACCAGAACATATGAGTCCCACTTGAGTAACTTGCCCAAGTTCATATGGCTAATCAGTGACAGAACTAAACCTAGGTACCAGGCCCTCTGACTCCAGCCCTATACTTGCCCAGCCCATATACAGGGTCTTATCACATGGCCTTTGACTCCTTGGTTCTGCCAGCCACTGCTGTACTTCAGTGTGCCTTAGTCAGCATTTCACAGCCCAGTGGCACAGCCTTTGCAGTGAACTCCTATGTACCAGCTATTTGACACACTCACACTTTCTGCTGTGCTGTGGCTGCTGCAACCATGCTGTCATCACCACCTCACAGAGGACCCTGCTGCCATCATGGAATTTCCTGTGGTTTGTGGTAGGAGTATGAGCACATTAATCCCAGGGATAGATCTTTTCCTCAGTTGCTAATTTAAGGAAGCTATCCACTCTGTACTTCCAAGATTCTTATCTAGGTCCTAGATAGAATATGCATGACTGAGCAGAAAATGACAGTGGAGTGTGATCAGTTCTGTGGAGGGCAAGCCCAGGGCACACACAGAACACACAGGAGGGACCCACACCCCAGATGGGTTCTGTGGTGGAACATATCCTGGGGAAGGGCTTTCAGCAGTGTTCTGAAGATGAGTGAGGTCAGGGAAGGACACCAAAGACATTTGGGGTATGGTATGAAAAGTTCTGGAGAACATGGACATGTGAAGAACTATAGTTAGGAAGGAGTGAGATGAACGCACTTTGAGCTCGGGTGTCTTAGATTTGACCTTGGAAATGTTACCTCATTTCTTTGACCCCCTTTGTCTATAGAATGGGAATTCTATCTGATGTTCAGGGTGTGTTTGTACACTGTAAATAAATTCATGTAAAGCAACCCAGAACACTGCTGACTCATATTTTTGTAATTTTATTTGGGTAACTGAAATGTATAGTCCAACAGTTTTTATATACTACGGGATCTTGATGTAAATAATAAATTATTTTGTACTAGAGACATTATGTAAATAAGCAGGCTAATGATCTTGTTTAAATATAGCTCTAAAATTCTATTATTCAACACATTCATAATATAAGTTGTAAAATTCATTTTAATTCAAATACATAAACTTTAAGTTCTGTAGAAATGATCCATAGTTGGTTTTCTCACTAACGGACTATTTCCTGTTCCCCTTCTAAGCAGAGGTTATGGTTGACCCTGTGATATCTGTTCTCTCACCAAGATGATTGTCCTTCTTAGGGAAATCTCTATCTATATCTCTGTATCTATATGCCCATTCTTTTCTGGTAAAATGTTGTCTTGGGAATTTTCTTTTATATCCTAAAACATTATTACATTAGGCATAAAAACATTCCCATCACTTCTTTTAAACATGGCTAATGCATTTTTTTCTTGCTAAGTACAGATGTAATACCTATAGCCTATGTGACAGCCCTGCTCTGAGTTCTTACAAATATTAGCTCAGGTGCTCCTCATAATGACCCTTCATGATAATAGTAGGGCATATTATTTTTATCTCTCTTCTACAGGTAAGGAAATTGAGGTGCAGAGAAGGGAGGCTAAGTAACTTGCCCAGGTCACCCAGGTAGTTAATTACAGTGGGTCAGATTCACATCCAAGGGTTGTGGCTTTAGCGTCTTCTTACTCACTGTACTTCACTTTTCTCTGGTGTATATTAGTGCTGGTTTTTTGTTTTGTTTTGTTTTAATGGCAGATTGGAACCTAAGTGGGAGGGTCTTGATATGTGCCTCACATATACGTACAAGCATACTGATTTTTTGGCATCATGGGGCGACAAAGTTAATAAAATATTTTGACTAAGTCTAGAATTAGCCAGCACACTGTGTGATACTCTAAAAAGTTTAACAACTACAGTACACCTGGTGAACATATATAATGTTTATTTGATGTACAGTTTGAAAGCTGTGTGCATGATGAGGCACCCTGAAACCAGAAATCTTTATAACTGAATAGAGTTTTTATTAAATTTAGAAACTGTTAAATAGTTTGAAAACTGAGTTGATGTCCCCTTGGAAAACAAGAGCTTTGTTATGTCAGCCTTTTGTTTTGGGATGCACAGACTTAACAGCTGGGGTAATCCTAAAGCCAGGACTGGGCCCCCTGGTGTGACTGGTTTGAGTTAACTCTGACCCTTAGGATTGTGCATGCAGAGAGGTGTTTCTGCCCCTTAGGTCACAAGGGTGATTTCTTAGATTATAACGATACAGACTGTACTCGCACAAGTGAATCACTTATTTTCTCTGCCTGACTTCATGGCTTATGTTTTCTTAGGGAAGCCAGTTGTTCTTTGATGCTCCCATCAAATTTTAATGTTGAAAGAATTTGTATCAGAGGAAATAGTTGAAACCTCACAAGAAATGAAAGTATGAAATACTATCTTTTTGCTTCATACTTGGAATTATTAGAATTATTTGATATTTCTAAAAATTCATTAACACATCAAGTAATAACTGGATTTTTGTATCAAACATTGCATCTATTGGGATTATTGTTTGTAGTAAATTTTTTTTCTGTGGGGAAATTTTCATGAGGATTTTTAAAGCTTGTCACCAATTTTAACAGCTTTTGTTAGATTTTAATTTTTTTCCTATGTGATTGCAACAAGAAATTAAAGCAAGAAGAACTGTTTTTAATTCTTTTGGATTGTCTTAATGAGAATGTTATGATTAATTTGATAGATGTGCAAATGTTAAAATTGACATTTAAGTCTTAACTTGAACTATCTACACTCTCTTTATGCATAAAAGTGCAAGTTTAAGAGGGAAGCTGAGAACAAGCCTGATCTTTTGAATTCCCTGACTGGTTTATTTCCTTCTGACCTGTGCTGTTTATGTAGAACCAGAGCTCACAGTCATAATGCATCAGTAGTACAGTGCCCTCTAGCTGTATTTTAAGGAACTGGATATACAAAATAGTAACTAGCATGTATAATTTAGTTTTGAGAGGAAATTATAATATTGATTATATATTTTTCAGGCTGCTGCACATTTTTATAATTTTATTACAGAGGAAACCTATTAAATAGGAAGTAAATGGCAAAGTATTTTGGCATTTGGAATAGGGCAGTTGGTCTTAAGTTTTCCTTTACTAAATTCATGAACTGAAGGTTTTGTTGGAGGTGGGCAAGCTAGGCAGGCGATTTTATGATTCCTAAGGAATTAATTTTTTGATTGATGAAAAGGATACTTGACACTATCAACATAGAATCAGGCAAGAGGAAATTTGTTTGCATAATTTGATTTTTCTTCTCATCAAGAATTATCCAGATGGATGTCTACTAATCATATTGCCCAGATTGTTATCCAGAGTCCACTTAGCATTCAAGTAGATGCCATCAATGTACAGTTTAAATTGTTTTCTTTACCATTACTATTCAGAAGTAGTTCTCCATTCTAAAGTTCTCTGCAGAACTCAAAATCTTGTACATTTGTGAAAGAACCACTTGTCAGAGTGCATAAGCATACTGCCTACAGGTTATAAGCTGGTCGTATTTCCGAAGTTTCATATAATTTCCTCCTTAAAACTGCATTCATTTCTATCAAAGAAATGTATTTCTTTGTAACTTGCTGGAATTTAAGTGGATTAACCAGGTGATTCTAAATCAACCTTGGCTGCATATCCATGGCCCATAAGTCAACTAACTATACCCCAACAGTGGATTCTCATCTTGATGTTAGTGCATAAAATTAAGATGCCCCCTCAGTTATGGGCTTTCATTAACATTGTGAGCAGCGTATTCCATGTTTTACCCAGGCCCCAAGGCAGATGGTTTTTATGAACTCTGAAAGGTACTCTTTGATTGCAAAGGTTTGCTGTTCTCCCATGAAAGTTTGGGGCTAGGAATGGTGGTGGAGAATTAAATGTGAAAGAATAGGAGATTCATTTTATAATCAAATTTTTGTCCTGTTTGTGGTGGTAACATTTCTTACTAAGACATTTTCCCTCTGTGGTCTGATCTCAAATAAGGGGTTGATGTTCCTTGGAAGAATTTATAGCTCCATGTAATTCTCTTTGTCTTGTTGCCATTGTTTTCCAGCATCCTCCTGGACAAATAACAAGGAAATACAGCTCCTGCTCTACTATTTTCCTAGATGATAGCACAGTCAGTCAACCAAACCTCAAGTATACAATTAAATGGTGGGTATACAGATTTTTGCCTAACTGAATGCCTTTTGAGTTTCTTAACCTGATGGCTAAGCTGGTTGGTTATGGGATCTGGAGTAATAAGATTGATGGGGTAGGGGGAGCTACTAGTGGAGCACTGACAATTCAAAAATTCTTTTAAAAAAGTGACTTTGGTAGTTAAGATGTGGGGTGTTCAAAATTATTTGTGATTATAGTAATTATAAAATTACTATAGTAATTATAAAAATAGTAATTATAAAATTACTATTTATATAAAAGACCAACATTTTAAATTATTTTAAACATACATGACCTAAATATATTTTTTATTTTTGTGTATATTTTTTACCCTTTCATTTTGATTAAAGCTATCCTGGCATATCTTGGCTAATATTTTACCTTCTAACTAAAACAAGTCTCCTGTAGTCCCAGTTTAAGATCACGGCTGTAGTAGGAAGCCCACCTGGCACAGTGAGAGTGTACTTGGCCAGAGCTGGGAGATCTGACTTTCAGTAACAGGAAGGATTTGAATAGAATCTTTCTGTGGGTTTTTTTAGTTCATTATTTTGAAATAGAGTTTAAGAGTAAGGAAGTAGAGTCTTTGGGTCAGATCCTTTTCCTTTGGAAGCTTTGGTTTTCTCATTAAGAACCAGGGAAATACTGGTTTTCCCTCTACAGTCTCCATCTTATTGAGCATTGTGAGAACAGCCACCTTTAGTAGGAATCATAGATAACTTGATGTGCTGGGGTCTGCAGTCAGCAGCCCAACTATGAAAAATCTGGGATATTTTCTCTCTCTTGTTTAACAAAGTACACATTTAACAACAATTCATGTCAGCATATGGAATAAGTGTTGCAATTTCTAAATACGAAGGGTGCTATTTTCATGACCACATTTTCAGATTTAGAAGCCCTATTCTGAATGGGACTACATGTGACAATCACAGCTTCTGTCAGACAGGACTGTAAGCATCTTCCGTGGACAGAGTCCAATCTGGGTGGAAGGTAGAAGAAAAGACCACTGGGTGAAGGTGCCTGATTATGTAGAATTCCCTTCTCTCCTGTAGGGTTGTATGCTTCCAAGATGTAGATGGAAATGTTCCCTCATTGCCCCAGCATTTAGAAACTTGGTAAATAGTTTTTATTCTTTAGCATAACCAAAACAAAGTGAGAGATGGTGATTTTGCCAGAAGGTTTCTGGGCATAAACACAAACTGTTAGCACTTGAAGCTGGGAAGAGACACATTCTAGCTATGCAATGCAGCTGTCTGTGTGACCTTGCATACAGAAGGTAGAGCCCTCACTACCCTCAGGCAGAAGCTTACTGCTGGGAAATGAATGGTGTAGTACCTCTTGGAAAGATTTTCTAGATTAAATCATTAGGACTTGTGGGAGAGAAGTGGGAAACCCTGAAAATCTGTGTACCATTTGGCTCTGGGCACCTGCTTCAGCTCTGAAAAGCCCAGAATGAAAGCTGTCCACTTCCCTGTAGTACTGAGATCCTCTTCCCAGGAAGTGAGGCAGAGTACAAGAGAAGGATGGTCAGTGGGAGTTCTTGAGATTCATAAGTAGATCTGAATCAACTCTCAACATGGATACTTCGGAGCCTGGTGGGAAAACTGGGTGACAATTTATAGTTCATTCCTCAAGCATGAAAAGTGCAAGACCTAAGTTACAAATGTGTGTCCATGTAAATGAATCACTAGTTCCAGCTTTGGCAGCACTGAGGAGTCAGCTGGGAGCTTAAAAACCACACTGACATTTGATGTCCTTTGATGTCTCCTGTACACATCCTGGAGTGTGGCCTGGGTATCTAGACTTGTCAACCACCCTTGAAGATTATAATAGGCAGCCAAGGTTGAGGATTCCTGATGTAAAGAATCAGTTGCTCTCCCCTCACCCACCAACATTAACTTCAGGTTAATGAGTAGAGGGGAAAGAAGCTGAAAGCAAGAACAGTTAGGATTAGCTGACTGGAGACAAGTGCTCTGTAGAAACAGTGACTTTTCTGACTCAAAAGACATCTCTGCACCTCCTAAACTTTTGAAATTCCTTCTATGAGTAGTTCAGTTTCTCTAAAAAGCATCCTTAAAATGTATGTTTGGGATCAGAGCAGGTGAGCCCTGACTGACGTGGTGCCATCAGAATTCTTCTGGCAAAACCACCATCTCTCACTAGTTTTTTTTTTTTTTATGGCCAAGGAGCTGAAGAATAAAAAACATATACAGGTATTAGTAGATCTGGCTGAGTCCAGCCAGAGCCTTTAAGAGGAAGGGCCTGAGGAGAAAGGGGACACACTGAAGGGAGAGGATCTGAATGCCAACCAAATCTATAGTTTTGCCTAAAATTTATCCTACACCTCTCAAAACAGAAACTCCTGTTTTCCTTTTTCTTGCTTTCTCTGCCTTCCTAAATTCAAGACCCTCTTACTCCCTGGCACAAAATCATTAATACTGTAGTTCATACTGATTGTGGTCATGTGAGCATCCATCCGTGGTCTGAACTTACACCCCACACCCCTTTTAACCTTGTTTCTGTGAGAGAATGCTCTGAGTTCTAAACCTTTGGTTCATTCACTGATTTTTGGAAGACAAACCATCTGTAAATTAGGGATTAGAAAAACTAACAATTTACATATTCTAATAAGGCTCAGGGTAGAGAGAGGGTTGAGGATGGCATAACAGTCAAAAAGTATAAAAAGTTTGGGCACTCAAACAATGTTCATTCTTTTTGTAGGCATAATTTCTTATTTTGAGAACTTTATTTGCCCGTCTTTCCCCTAAATGCCAACAGCTGTGGTATGACTTTACAGTTCGCCAACTATACTTTATGCTTCCACAGCCAACTCTTCTGCACCAAATTCTGTAGCAGTTGTAGGAATTATGATTAAAGAAGAGTGTAGGGTGGTAGAGAGCCCCATTTATACAACTAGCCAAGTTGTCTGTGGCCTTTAGCCTCTGCAGGTTAAAGAATAGATAATTGCCTGCCACCTTCATCTCCATGGTCATCCCTTCTATGCTCCTAGAACCTACCACTTCTTGATCCAAAGAG
This sequence comes from Geosciurus inauris, assembly GCA_004024805.1. NCBI lineage: Eukaryota > Metazoa > Chordata > Mammalia > Rodentia > Sciuridae > Geosciurus > Geosciurus inauris. The sequence continues at coordinate 156,905 of PVHX01001059.1, read as the reverse complement.
GTCTTGAGAATGCCATATTGTTTACTAATAACTTAGCTCTAAGAAAGAAGTAAGGCAGCTGCAATGCCAACAATCACAAATCTGTTTTATTTTCTTGGGATGAAAATAGCATTTCTTCCTTTCTGTATGGCAGAAGCAGCTGAGCAAACCCTTTAGTCCGAATGTACTTCTCTTTCCCAGGTTGGCTCCAGACCATCCTTAGTGAAACCTCACCATTTTCTGAGGATGTGGCAGAACTGACCAGGCTGTTGAAGCTGGTCATTTGGAGTGAAGCCTGCAGTCTGGGACTGACCCACTTGTCCACTAACTGCCCTTTTCCCCAGCAATTGCTTCATTTAGAAAGACCAGTTAAACTGGCCTGTAGGGCTGTACTGTGCATGAATCCTCTGCACAGTGTCCTCACTTTCCAGTATATAACCTTGAATGGAAGTTGGCTTACAGAACAGCTCTTTCCTCTGGTTGTGTTAGGCTATAATAATGCCCAGTCTTGACTTTGGAGATGACTTGAGGAGCTTGTTTGGAGCCCTGAAGATTTTCACGCATTCTGCGCAAATCACAGACCTTTTTATGGGGGAACAGTGGTGATGATAATAACTTTCATTTTAGAAATCTATATTTGAGATAATGCTTTTAATATGTTTTATTGATTTGATCATAATAACAACTCTGTGATTGGGGTACATTGTCCTGATTTTATAGGTGAGGAAATGAAAGCCTGGAGAGGTAAATTAGCCCTAGTATGTGGAGCTGGGTTTTGAACCCAAGTTTGTCTGACATCAGTCCAGAGATATTTCTCCTGTGTTGTGTTCCCTTGCAGGCAAGACCAAGAAACATTTTCTTTCTAATCAATCAAAGATATTAAACTAATCACTACAATAAACCCGGTCATAGGAAACCTTCCATTTAAATCTGACATTAGATTAGAAAAGCAATTCTCCCAGTGTGACTGTTAAATGAATAAAGCAGTAATTCCCCCAACCCCTCTACCCAAAGAGGCATCGTGGTAGAACAGAAGAGTACAAAACCATTATACAGGTCTGAAATCTTAGCATCTATTTTCTGAAACTGAATTTTCTCATTTTTTTTTTTAAAGGATCAGTAACATTCACTACTTTGTGTAATAGGACTGGGCTGTTAGTGTATGTGAAAAAACTTTATAAACCTAATAATAATCACTTTTTTTTTTTAGCTTCTGAAGCCTTTTCACACCAATTAAAATTTCCTCATCAGCTTAGATGCTTTGAGATGTTATGAGAAAGAGACTCTATTACCATTTTCTCATGAGTACTTTTTTTTTGGCAGGGGGGATTGAACTCAGGGATATTCTTGTTTCTAGAAAAAATTTAACAGTTCCTGGGGATGAGTACCAGACTGATTTAATTTGAAGAGCGTATTCTGTTGAGCAGCATTCTGAATGAAATGGCATTATTCAAATGGGTTGTTTGGCCTTTATTTAAATTTAAATATTGATGTTCAAACTGATAGTAGATAATACCTGAAAGCTTGAATACACTGGTAAAATGTTGAATTCCTGTGTTTTATTTTACAGTGTAGCTCTTGCAATATATTACCACATCAAAAACAGGTATGTGTATGATTAACTTTGTACTAAAAGCATCACCCATCTATTATGTTTTTCCTGTTGTTTCCTATTATGTTCTAATTGCCTTGATCTTTGAATTTTACATTTTTATATTTTTATAGAATTTCTAAGAGTAGTATAATTTACCAAAACTTTCCAGTAAGTACTAGACTACTTCTGAATTAGAGGAAGCCAAATGGGTGGTTACGATTGAAACCAGCAAAATGGAAAAAACTACTCGATAATATTCAGCTTTCTCTTCATTCTTTATTCTCTACATAATGTTTAAACATTCTTCTATAAACATTAACATGAAAAAACTAAATTTATAGTTTGAATTCAGTCAAAATTTTGGTGTACACTTAGGCATAAATTGTAGGAGTCCTCTCTGATACGAGTGTATGGCAGTGGTTCAGTTAATTTAAAAAGTCAGCTCAAATAGGGAATAAAACAAAAATCTACCTTAAATATTTTATTCCAACATAAAACATATAAGAATACATATATTTGTGAATTTTTAAAAATTAAATGTCAAAGCTGTTGCTTCAAGCTTGGGACTTTTGGCCATGTACATAATTCATCTTTTACAAGTGTTTTTCCTTGAAAGTGAGAAACTTAAAGACATTCATAAAACATTTTGTAATATCTCTTAGGTTTTGACCACATCTAATCTACAGCAAATTTATTTTCAGTGATTTTTCTTTTATTGAGTTTCCTTAAAGTATCCTCTTTGTTTTCACAAGAACAAAGCTACTCTTCCTGCAGTCATATTTTATTGATTAAGGGAATAGTTATGTCTAAGAGTATAGCAAGTACAACTGGTGTGCACTGATTTGGAAACAAGCAGAGCAGCCGTATGGTAGGCATGGATCTCAGCTGGTGGGTCCAGATTCCCTTCAACCTATTCAACAGGGAGAGAGAGTGGTGGGAGTAGGTGAAGTGGAGGGTGGGTGGGAGAGCTTCCATTGAACAGTGTTCTGGGAAAACAAATATCTGAAGCAAACACCTGGGGAAGTGTTCTCTAGAGTGACTTATTTTCTAGACTGTAATTGTGATGATGGTTCTATATGGTTCTTGAGAATTTTGGATGTAAGAACTTAACAAATGCATTAGTCTTGGAACTCTTGAAGTAGAATAACTGAAGGTGTAAATTTTGTCTTGTTTCTATGATAGAAGGTCAAACTTTTTAAACGTTTACGCATTCAATAACAATGTAGTATCATTGGTGAAACTCATATGTGCTTTCAAACTAATTTTGCATCCGCATCTCTTAAGAGATTTCTCAGTTCTTGGTTTTTATTCCCCTGTGCTGGGGATTGAACTCAGGGATGGGCGCACATACTATATTACTGAGCTGTATCCATAGTTCATATTTATTGATTCTTAGACTTTGATGAATCCCAAAGGTAGTCAGCCATAATTGATAATAGTAAGAACCAATTTTATGTTTATTCAAACTACTGTTGTCATTTTAGTTTTATTAACTCCAAGTGGTAATATTGATAGTATCTCCATTTTATAAATAAGGAAGTTGAGGCACAGAGAAATTAAACAATTTGTTTAAGATGATACAGCTAGTAAATTGGGCAATTCAGAATTAAACCCAAACAATCTACCACTTTGAAATGTAATCATTTTGCTCTTCTAGATTAATGGTGATAAATTAGACCAAAATTGAGTGGAAGTGTAGAAAGTCCAGTTGAAAAAGTGAGCATTTATAAACAAGCAGGATTAACCTGCAGAGTGGAACCTGCAGTCTCTGGGAAAGGGGAGGCACAACTGTATGTAGACCTCCTCAGTAAATCATGTTGGGTACCTTTGGTGCTGTGGTAGATCCATTAGCTTGAAAGAGATGGTGCTATTCAGCTAGGATACGTGAACGTGAAAGGAAATACTCCACTTCTCAAGAGGATGCAGTTTTCTCCTCAAGAGTCAGTTTAGCTCATGTTGTTCATCTTCATTTATATTTCAGATCTCTGTTTTCATTTTTAAAATTACTTCTAGAGAATGTATCTCTAAAGTGCTAGATGACTTTGAGGAACTCTCATTCATCAGGAAAATTGAACAGGGCCCTCAATTGAGAAAATTGGTAGGGGTGGGGATTAGGCCAGGCTTTGGTCACTCACAAGACTATAAGGAAAGCATGGAATGCTGCTGGTTCTTCAAAGCTGGAAGTATAGGTAGCCTGGTGCTATACACAGAAAGAGCTATCTCTGTGCTTCAAGACTCCACTATCAGGTTGAACTCGTCTTTCACTCAGGTCTATCTCAATCTCTGCTGCGCATGTTCATGTTGTCAGGTGCAGGTGGGTACAGGTGGTAATGCCCAGGGTTTAACACAGTGCCTACGATGAAAATGCAGGAATGAAATTGAGCCATTTTGTTAGCCCTTTTTTTAAATTTTTATACAGACAGTAAATACGTTTGACATACTGGATGTGTGTTAGGGACAGGTCTGTAAGTCTTCTAATGTTCGTAAGCCTAACTGACATTGGAAGCAGAGAATATGGTAATTATATGCTGTTACCCATAAGCAGTGGTTTCCAAATTTGGTTTTTAAAGAAAAAATTTTAGGCAGAACTCAAATTACATAAAACAGGTAAAGTGAGCTGTCACTGGTGAGGTGCCAATGGTCCCTGCAGAGGCCAACAGCCTGAGGCACTGTGTAGACAGTGAAACCAGCACTTTAAATGATTTTATGCATTTACCAGCCTGGTAACAACCACACATTCTTTTATAGGTTTATAGATTATTGAGTGAATAATCACACAATGTATTTTTCAACATAAAATTACGAAAACTTAATGAGGTTGCTAAACAGTATGTTGTGAATGTTGTGTACTGATTGAATGTTTGTTGTTACTCTTGGACTTCTTTCTCATCTAACCATGATGGGGTAATGTTTTATCTAGATCTGTCAGCCTTTGCTCAGATATAAGATGTTAAAGGAATTTTAAGTCTTTTGCTTATATTTGGTTCATTTGAAAACTCAGAAAATAAAAATTTAAGTATTTGTGTCATTTACCTAAATGTTTCAGTTCATAACCTTCTTGCCCATGTATTCTTTAAACAAAGTACTTAAATATTGCGTCCAAGAGAAACAATTCATTATTCATAAATAACCAACAGCATCTCTTAAATTTAGCACTGTTTCTGTCTCTTGAAATACAGTTGAATCAAATGTGTTTGTATTATTTTGTATGACATTTATTCTTGCAGAAAGTAAACTCTGTTTTTCTACTATTGACCCCACTAGGGACCCAGATGGAAGGATGCTGTTAGATATTTTTGATGAAAACCTTCATCCTCTTTCGGTAATCTCCTCTCTGTGTATCATGAGATTGTTTATTTTTTGGTTTGCTCCTGTTGAGTGACCAATCATCTGAAAATATTTCCTTCCTCAGAAATCCGAAGTGCCACCAGATTATGACAAACACAACCCAGAGCAGAAGCAGATCTACCGGTTTGTTCGAACACTGTTTAGTGCTGCTCAGCTGACAGCCGAATGTGCCATTGTCACCCTGGTGAGTGCATTCAGGATGATTGCAGCCATCTCCACACTGGGTGGGCCCGGCCTGTACCTGTAGTTCAACAAAGTGAGGGGCACTTAGGGGATCTTTACAAGGTTACCCTGGTAAAACTATGGCATAAGTTTTAGTGGTATCTTTTCTGGGAGATTAGAATATGGATCTCCCAAAAGAGGATGTGAAGTCTATTGCATAGTTCCCACCTAATGTCATTTGTGGAATCACATTCAGGATCAGTAAATGCTGAAATGTTAAGTGCTAATAAATATAACAGTTGGCTGAGAGGGAATAAGGACCAAGGTCACTGCCTATTAATATCTTGTTTCCTCTTGTTCATTCCCTACATTGATTTTAATGGCATTAATAAGGTATGACAAATATATGAATCCTAAGATGTATGGAACATGAATGATGTATGATATGATGAATACATTCATCCTACATGTATACCTATATTGCTAGCCTCTGATTTGTCAATTTAGTGTAATTGCAACTATATGGACATTTATATGAAAGTAATCTACATTTTAAGAGGAAATACTAAAAGTTCATTCTTAGATTCTTAGGACACTGTGGATTAGATCAAATCTCATTTGGGAAATAGTTTTAATAGTGAAATTCATTATCCCTTACCTTTTACATTGTGTGAAACTCAGGTAAGAAACTTTTTCTGTGACTAGCTGTCAGAATACCATTCCCTGTCATTTCTGAGATTGTTGTCTAATAAATTTTACAGGCATCTAGAGACTATGGTATTCCTGCCACACTAAGAGCTTTTTTCCCTTGGGCTAATTCAACAGTAAACTAGTTTACTTTTTCATTCATCTGCTCATCCAATTGTTGGTTTATTCCCTTTCATTGAACTTGCATGCTGAAGGATAGAATAGACATTCAAGTAATCATTATGTGATTTGGAATGATTATAGGTTCTGAGATTGTAATTGAGAGTTGTGTTTATTTTTTTCCCCCAAAGGATTTCAGGTTCTGACAAAAATATACAACAGAGCAACAAGTTGTGATTTTTTATGTAGAGAGATTGGGTTGAAGGGCTGAAAAATCAGATGAAACCATCAATGAAATTTGATTAAAGTTCATGTCATGAACAAAGATTTATTTTGAAACTGCTTCAGTGAAAAGTTGGGGGAATTTTTTTTTCTTTTCAACCTTTAATTCTTATGAAAAATAAGGCCTGACTATGACCTGATGTTTCCTTTGTTTATATTTATTATTAGCACAAAGGAGAGAGTGAATGACCTATGGAATATAGGGCTAACATTTAAATCCCTACAGCTCACCCAGTTTCCACAGCGATCCGGAGAGAACATTTAAAGCATATCCCCAATTGTCCTCTGATGTCACTGAGAGTGAAAGAAGGATTGACTAGTTCATATCTTTGGGGTATGTAGGAGTGGCACATTTTTGTGAATAATTGTAACTACTGAAGTCTTCACTTGCCCTACGAGATAAACTGGTGGCTTAGGTAGAATAATAGTTTATATTGGAATTTTGTGATGACCACCTGGAGAAGAACAGTTCAGGAGTCCTGAATAGTGGCTCACCACTGCAGCCATCCTCTGGCTGTTGCTTGCCTTGACCAGGATGCAGTCTGAATGCTATGGGCAGAAGGCAGGCAGATTCATGCTCTGATGGAGACCCTAGTTCCTTCCCTTGTGTCCCTAAGAGTTAGAAGCAGCCATTCAGTATAGATGTAGTCTAGAGTTAACAAGATGGATTCATCCTTGCTTTGTTCTTGGACATGTGCTTGGCATATGACTGACATGCTGCCAGGAGGAGGCAGGAGGAAGGACAGCAGTTAGCTGTAGCCCTGCTATCCATAAGGAATGGACAGCAGGAATGGGCCCCTTCAGAGCCTCATTAATCCAAAGCCAGGTATTTCACAGTTTAATGGACTTCATTTTAAAAGAGTAACAATAGGGCTAGGGGTGTTGCTCAGTGGTAGAGTACTTGCTTAGCATGTGTGAGGCTCTGGGTTCAATTTGCAGCACCACAAAAAAAGAGAAGGGAAAAAAAGAATAATAATTTAGTATCACAAGTATATAATTTTTAGCTTTCCAAAATATGCTAAAAGCTCTCATAATGACAATGACACATGAGGAAACTAAAATAGAGGTGAGATAATTGAATTGCACCTTGCTGAACTAGGTTATTTTTTTTACATGAGGACACTTTATAATGTTCTAAGCAACAGCTGAGGGAAACTGGAGCCATTGTGGTGAGGTGGGTAGAAGACCACAGCATCTGTGTGGTTGCCCCTCTGGGTGGCCCATTTTTCCCCATAGGAGTTACTCAAGCTGGGTGGTACTTAGAACAGATGCCCATTCTAGTCCCATGTAGTACTTGAATGACAAAAGAAAGCTCACCCCCTCTCTGAACCAGGGATATTTGGTTGTAAGGATAAGAAACCCACACAGAGAGCACAGAGAGGTCAAAGCAGAAGGAGATGTACTGGAAGGTACAGAAGTATCCTGTGTATCACTTGTCCTTGAGAGCTGTAAGTACATCAGATCATATATGAGATCAACCACAAGTTTCTCTCTCTCTCTCTCTTTCTCTCTCTCTCTCTTTCCCCATTCCCCTTCACTTTGCCTCTGTTCCTCCCTATGGGTCTGTGGCATTAATTTGCAGGTTGGCTTTAACTGTTTCATATTGGACATGGCAGGAAAGCAGCTGTCCCAATCCTACCATATGCCACTTTCCCATTTAAGGCCCCACATCAGCAAAATCATTGTTTAGTTCAGCTTTTGGAGAGGGGATGAGTATTGATTGGTTCATTTCCTTTGGACTCAGATGTTTACATGTAGATCAATAATCAGTCATGACGCTGAGATGTCAGGAGTCCTGAACCATCGTTTTTGTCATTTTATACTCTCCTCTATTCAAAACCTTCTGTGGTTCCCTGTCTTCCTTCCAGGAGAACACAGAAGCCCCAGCAGGAATAGGCCTCCTCTTCATCTCACTTGAGCTGCCCCCGACTCACTATCTACAGGGGCACTCTTCTGCAGCCCTCCAACTCCTTGCTGTTCCCTAAACATGCTGGGCACATTCTTGCCTCAGAACTTTTTCATTTACCCCTACTTCCCCAGCTGTGCATGTTGTGCTTCAGTGGGGCTTTTGCATGACCACATTTTTTCAGTTGAAATCTCCTTTCTTCCTCCATGTTCCCTTCTCATTTACTGCTTTGTTTTTCTCTATGGTACTTATCACTTATTAATATTTTTTAAGATTTCATTTATTTTGTTGTTTTGCCTGTCAGCTCCATCAGTAAGGCTTTTTGTCTTTTTGTCTGTTTCACCGCAACATGACCAGCATAGCCTGGCACATAGTGAATGCTCAATAAATATTTATTGAATATGTAAAGCAAGCATGATAATAAATGCCTACTTGTTGAAGTAGTGCAAATGGTCTTGAACTTTACATTTGCCTGAAATTTTCAGCAAGGAATGTTCAGTAACTCTTTGTTATCATCTTTCCCTACCCCCATACTTTTTTTTTTTTTTTTAAATATTTTTTTAGTTGTAGACGGACACAATGTCTTTATTTTATTGCTTTGTATGTGGTGCTGAGGTTCGAACCCAGGGCCTCACGCATGCGAGGCAAGCGCTCTACCACTGAGCCACAATCCCAGCCCCCTACCCCCATACTTTTATAACACTAAATACATATTCTGATACTTCATTGCCTAAGTTATTAAGGTAAGCTTTCTGAAGGGAGAGTGGCAAAATTTTCAACTTTGGGGGCATAGCCCCTGATTGTTACATACAAGATTGGTTCTCTCAGTAAAGCAGCAGTTGGTGAACAATGGAAGAGGAAGTTAGTAATTGATGGAAAGCAGTCAGGAAGAAAGTAAAGGGAAATCAAGAAGACATGCAGGTTGCAAGATGAGAAATAATCAGACAAGAAGAGATAGTATTTCCTCTTTTTATCCCTTAATTTTTATGGCTCTATCAGTATATATTTCACATGCCATAATGCTCATCCATTTAAAGCGAGCAGTACTTCAGCAGTGTTTAGGATATTGTGCAGACATCACTGCAACCTAATTCCGTAATATTTTCAGAATATTCTGGAAAGAAACCTTTTACCTTTGGGCAACCAATGCTCATTCCTAATCCCTATCCTAAACCTGGGGAACTGCTAACCCACTTTCTGTCTCTGTGGAGTTGCTTATTCTGGGTATTTCTTATAAATGGAATCATATTATGATTGTTTGTGACTGGCTCCTTTCACCTAACATATTTTCAGTGTTCATCTACATTGTAGAATAGTGTTTCATCCTTCTTTATTGCCAAACAATATTCTGTTGTTTATCCATCCATCAGTTGATAGACATTTGAATTATTTTTACAAAATATTTTTTAACTCCTATGAATAATGCTTCTATGGATATCTGTGTTTAGTACGAGATTAGTATGGTTTTTGTTCCTCTTGGTGCCTATCTAGTAGCAGGATTGAGGAACAGACTATTTTCCAAAGTTGCATTATAAATTCCTATTGGCAATGTTATGAGATTTCCAATTTCTCCACATTATATCACATCATTGATATCAACACTGTTATTATTTGTCCTTTTTATTTTCAGCATTCTAGTGGGTATGAAGTGTTATCTCATTGTAGTTTTTTTGTATTTCCTTGATGATTAATGATGCTGACCATCTTTTCATATGTTTATTGACCATTTGTATATTTTCTTTAGAAAAAAAGTATTCAAATTCTTTGCCCATTTTAAAATTGGGTTCTTTTTATTGTTGAATCATAAGCATTCTTATATGTTTTTGACCCAAGCTATTTAATATTTTTTTCTTTGTGGTTGTCATTAGTACCATTTGCAACATAGCTTTTCATTTTAATGAAGCCCAGCCTTTTGTTTTGGTGTTTTATCCAAGAACCCACTGCACATTATGAAACCTATGATCATAATGGTTTACCCCTATATTTTCCTTTGGGAGTTTTTTAACTGTAGCTTTTTTATATTAAGGTTCATCATCTATTTGGAGCTAATTTTTGTGAGGTAGAATCCAAATTCATTATTTTGCATCTAGATATACATTTATCTTGGGACCATTCATTGATATCACTGGCCTTTCAGTTGAGATTTTTGATACAGATTTCATTGAATATGTAGATCAGTTTGGAGAGTATTACCAGTCTTAACAATACTAAGTCTTCCAATCCATAACCAAGGGGTGTCTTTCCATTTATTTAGGTTTTCTTTAATTCTCTTGACAGTGTTCTGTAGTTTTCAGTGTACATTGCTTATACTTCTTTTGTTAACTTTCTTCCTAGGTGTTTAATTCATTTTCATGCTATTGTAAATGGAATTGTTTTCTGAATTTCTAATAAATGAGACTAATAAATGAGTTCATGGTTTATGGTTAGTGGTTTATGGCTAGTGTATAAGAGGAATGCAATTGATATTTGACTATTGATCTTGTATCCTGCCACATTGGCTGAACTCATTTATTAGTCTGAATTGTTTTTTAAGTAGATTCTGTTAAATTTTTTATAAACAAAATTATGTCAGCTGCAAGTAGAGAAGGTTTACTCCTTCCTTTTCAATCTGGACGTCTTTTATTTCTTTTTCTTAGTTGTCCTAAAGTTAGTACCTGCATTACATTGTTGAGTACCAGTGCCTAGAGTGCACATTCTTGTCTTATTGATTTTAGGGGGAGAATTTTCACTCTTCAGTTAATGATGTTAACTGTGGATTTTTCATAGATGCCCGTTATCAGTTCCCTTATGTTCCTCCTTTCTGGGGTGTTTTTATTTTGAAAGGGCATTAGATTATGTCAAATATTTTTTCTCAGTCTGTTGAGATTGATAGCGTGAGTTTTGTCCTTTATTTAATTTGTATGTTAAATCAACCTTGCGTTCCTGGGATAGATCACACTTGGCTGTGGTGTATAATTCTCCCCATGTCCCTGGGGTTATATAATTCTTGTTACATATTGCTGGACTCATTTTACTGGTATTTTGTTGGATTTTTTAATGTATATATTTGTAATTAATATTGGTCTGTGGTTTTCTTGTGATAGCTTTGGTTTGGGAATCAGGATAATACTAGTCTCACTAGGAGTAGTGGTAGACTCCTGTAATCCCAGCTACTTCAGAGGCAGAGCCAGGAGGATCCCAAATTCAAAGCCAGCCTGGACAACTTAGTGAGACCCTGTCTCAAAATAAAAAATAAAAAAGACCATGGATATATAGCTCAGTGGCTAAGTGTCCCTGGGTTCAATCCCTGCTACTGGGAGGTTGGGTGTCGGGTGAGGAGGATAATATTGAATTGAATTGAGAAGCATTCTTTCCACTTTTTTTGGGGGGGGGGGGGCTGTGATCAGGGGAGGATTTGTGAAAAGTTGGTGTTAATTCTTATTTAAATCTTTGCTAGAATTCACCAGTGAAGCTGTCTTGGGTAGAATTTTTCTCTTTTTTGGAAATTTTTATATGACCAGTTTTTTCACCTGTTTGTTATAGGTCTGTAGGGTATTATCTCTTGAGTTTGTTTAGGGAATTTATGTCTTCTAAGAATTTGTCTATTTCATCTGCCTTACCCATTTTTTGGCATACGGTGGGTGCTAGTATTCCTTTATGATTCTTTTTATTTCTGTAGTCTGTAATGTCTCCTTTTTTGTTTCTGATTTCACTCATTTGAGCTTTTTTTTTCTTGAATGAGAGGAGTCCAAGGCAATGTTTTTTTTTTTTAACTTTTCAATTCAGCTTTAAGTAGAAAAATACAAATTATATCCATCTTAGTGCATACTCCCCTCCCAGGATTTCACAAATACTTCAACTTGCCAGATCTGAGACTCTCTTTTTCTGTTTCATTTTAAAAATGCTGCTTATTATCTTGTATATTTTTTTAAAAGAACATACTAACAGGTTACAACTCACAGTTTATAAAATACTGTGTTGAGAATCCCCACAACCACCCCCAGTTTATGAATCACAAAGACTCACAGCACTCAGCATGTATGTACAGCTATGCTGAAATGGTGAAAGAAAACAAAGCAAAATCAGCACAGGGAGGACGTTAGGGGTAAAGTTTAGTGGAAACCAAGTGTTTGCTTCCAAGAGTCCTTACTCAGTGGAGTCATGAGGCACACTTAACCCCTCGGCAGTGATTTGTGATGATAATTGTACAACATTGCCTACCAGCAAGCCCCATTAGAAACTTAGCACCCAAGGCTTTTATTGAAGGTTGGTCACATAGACATCCTCTGCTTAGCACATACCAAAATTCTCAACTCCCAGAATGAAAACAGGTTCCTCATAAATTATGTTGTTTGTACAAATGGTTTAGGTACAGTGAGCTACTCTGAATACATTCTGGGAACGATGGGAACCCTTCTGAAATTAAGTCCCCACATCCTCATGGAGGATCAGCCTTGGAAGCAGGCTTTTTCTAAAGGTAGCAGTTTCAGGCCTATTGTGTTCACTCTGGTCTGCTCACTTGGCTTTTCTTTCTCTTCTGCTGATACTGCTTTAGATAGATGATTGGGACCATTTCCTGGCCTGCTAACATCCACTGATATAGGGGAAAGGGCAGAGAGGGTTGTTCCTCATGGCAAATGTAAGTGTGTGTTCATGTGTCTGTGTATAGATGTGCATGTACCCTTAGTAATTTTGGATTTGCTTAGTGACCAGACCCTGCCATTTGAAAATATGGGGCTATGGTCTTCCATTGTTCACAGAGAAGCTGGAAATCTGGACTTATGAGAGTTCTCAGTTAACATTAGTTCAGATTTTTTAACAGAGACTCCAAGCCAAATAAAAACTATGAATTGCCAATTTTACTTTAGGCAGTAGGGAGTCATCAAAGGTTTCTAGACATGCTTCCATAACAAAGTACTACAAACTGGGTAGCTTGAAAAGTAGAAACTTAACTAGGTGCAGTGATATACTTCTTTAGTGAATGGCTACTTGAGAGGCCCAAGCAGGGGAGAATCACTTGAGCTCAGGAGTTTGAGGCCTGAGCGTATCCCTGTCTCAAAGGAAGGACCGAAGAAAGGAAGTTCTAGAGGCCAGAACTTTGAAATATAGATGCTGGGTATCTATAAGCCAAAGAAGAGAGTTCTGGGATTGGTTCCTTCTGAGGGTTGGTTCCTTCTGAGGACTGTAATATAAGGGTTTGTCCCAGAACTCTCTTCCTTGGCTTAGAGATACCCACTTTCTTGTTTCTGTGGTGTTCTGCCTGTGTGCATGTCTGTCTTCCTTCATAGAAGGACTCCAGTCATACTGGAATTGGGCACACTAAAATGACCTCATTTTATTTTGATTGCCTCTGTAAAACTCTTCTGGCCAGATAAGGTCACATTCTGAGGTACTAGAGGTTAGAACTTCAACCTGTGAATTTCAAGGGACAGAGTTCAGCTCATAACAATAGGACATTTATACAATCCATGGGTACCACTGAAGGATTATTGTTGTATTAATATATTAACGTTCATGATATAAATGTATAGTTCAGGCTTTTGGAAAACCCTATAGCATCAAGTACTAAAAATGTCCAAATGTGAAAGTTATAGAAATTTTATAAATAGGAAATTATAATCATTCCTTTAAAACTTTTTTTTTTTTTTTGGCCAAGAAAGTGATAATTCATAGAGCATTTTTAAATGCCATGAGTTTAGGTAATTATTCTCAGACCCCAAAACAGTAAGCTTATGAGATGGCTGTCTGGAATTAGGTTATAATTGAGAATAGATTGAAGTTATAATTCCTCGTACAAAGTCTTGACCTATGCTCTTGACCCAGGCCTTACTAGAACATGCTGTATTTGGCTAAATCAAACAACTATAAGACAACAGAATTAAAACCCAGAAGGAAATTGTACTCTGTGTAGATTCAAACTATTAACTGACCTAGCATAATTCTTCAAAATCACATTGAAATAGTTTCAGCATCATTGGGATTTTATTTATTTAATTTTTTTGGTGCCGAGGATTGAATTCAGGGGTGCTCGACCACTAAGCCACATCCCTAGCCCTATTTTATATTTTATGTAGAGACAGGGTCTCACTGAGTTGCTTAGCACCTCACTGTTGCTGAGGCTGGCTTTGAACTCGCGATTCTCCTATCTCAACCTCCCAAAGTGCTAGGATTACAGGCGTGCGCCACCACACCTGGCTTTGGGATTTTATTACGTATCCCTGATTCCATGAGTTTGCATTTTATCCCCTACCCACAAAGGCCTGTGAACAGTTTTGTTTTGTACAATCAACTGAGTGCTCGTCATATTTTCTAAGATTGCTTATTAATCTGTGTTTTCTAGAAGAGATTTCTTAGGACAGTCTTTCTCATGAATTTAAATGTTCAGATTTAACTGAGAGTGTCCCATTAGCAGTGACTAGGGATATTGTTTACAAAAATCAATTGCATATTATTTTACTTGGCTGAGAATTAAAATATCCACATGGGAGTTTACTAAAGAAATTGCAGCTGACCCTTGAATATAGCTTTACTGGCAAGTTTGCTAAATTGAATACTATTAAGTAGAGCTTGTTATAAATGCCTTATCTCCCAACATAACTGCTTTCCCTCAGATATAGTGTACGTTGTAATGTCTCATTCCTTCATTTGGCCCTAATGGGATATCACATATGTAGATGACTGGGTTTTAGGAACATTAAATACTATCTAGGGTGTTTATTGATATCTATCAACTAAGGTAATTTAATTGTAAGAAGAAAATTGCGTAGCCACCTTTTTGCTCTGAGCCAGTAGGACTCTGTTTCATTGGAGAGATTTGCATAGCTCATGTACATAAGAACTAGAGTCTTCAGAATCTGGGAGGATGTTGCTTCACAGCCTCCTTTTTGCCATTGATTGAAAGATTCAGAGGTTTAGTTAGGTCCAGAGTTTTCCACAGTCCAGTTTCATTGCACATTTTCTGATTCTCTCTTGGTGGAGAATGAAGAGTTTGTCACTAACCTTTGTAAACATCCACTCTGGGGTCCTTAGGTCCGGGCCTAGCTGTAATTCCAGTGGGCCCCACCTAGATCTTTATCTGAAAAATTGTGTTTTGTCACACAAATAAAAATCATCTAAAACATTAGTTCAAGCTGATGTGGTGGTGCACACCTGTAATTCCAGCTACTCTGGAGGCTGAGGCAAGGGCAGCCTTCACAATTTAACAAGACCCTCTTCCAAAACAAACAAAAATGAAGTGAGCTGGGGATATATATCTCAGTGGTAGAGCACTTTTCTAATATGTACAGGGCCCTGGTTTCAGTCTCCAATACCACATACCCCCCAAAAACAGAATCTCCAAAAATTAATAAGGTTATTGTGCTCTACTGAGTGACCTATTTATTTGCCAGTAGTTGTCACATCCAACTGCTCCTGCAGTTCATAAGATATTTGGAGCCTCCCACAAAGATTCTTATAGTGCAGCTAGAATGCAGTGCTTCATGAATTCCTGGGCCTTATTTGAAGGTCTCTCACTTGTGCTAATTATTAGCACAACAGAGTGGACCCTGTCTACCTGGTGCTGCTACATCTGAATGTCCTGGCTCTTCACTGTACCTTTCTCACAAGCCAACTATGGTTCTGCTTTTGATTTATTCTATCTTTGTCAGTGCAGCTCTCCTTCCTGAATGCTTTAGTGTGGTCATTGTCCTAGCCAAATCCCTGTTATAGTCCTGCTGAACTTCCTTGCACTAGAAATCTGCCGCCTTGTAACCACATTCCAAGAGCCTGTTAGTGCCTCCTATGTGCCTCCTTTGTTCATTCCTGCAGGATCATGTGTGCAATAAGCAGTCACTCAGGGGAGCACCACTCTGCTCTAGCACTGTCCTGCACAGAGTGGGGATAAAGTAAGGTCTTTGTCAGGAATTTAGCATTTACTAGGGGGAGAGACAGGCAAGAAGGTAATTAAACTATTCTGAGATACATGGAGCAATGGGGGCATGTGGGAATGTCACCTGAACTGATTTGGAGGAAGTCAAGGTAGACTTTCCTTCTGATGGTTTCTTATTTCATTACTGTTCAGTAAACTTGGAATCTCTTACCACATTGGCTATTTTATATTTGAGATTTGAAATATGTTAGTTTTTTTTTCTTATGATTTTTTTCTTTGCCTAAATGCAATGCCTCTGATTCATGCTGTGGAACACATGATGTCCGAGATTAGCTTTAAGAATCAGTGCTTTTTTGCTGGGCACATGGTGCACACCTGTAATATCAGCAGTGCGGGGGGCTGAGGCAAGAGTACCACAAGTTCAAACCCAGCCTCAGCAATTTAGTGAGGCCCTAAGCAACTTAGCAAGATTCTGTCTCAAAATAAAAAATAACATGGGGCTGGGGTACGGCTCAGTGGTAGAGCACTTGCCTAGCATGCATGAGGCACTGGGTTCGATTCTTAGCACCACATATAAATGAATAAAATAAAGGTCCATTGACAACTAAAAAATAACAAGGACTGGGGATGTGGCTCAGTGGTTGAGTACCCCTAGATTCAGTCCCCATTCTGCACCCTTCCCCCCAAATCTGTTTTTTAAGATTTGAAAAACTGCCAGGTACAGTGGTACATACCTGTAATCCCAGTGATTCAGGAGGCAGAAAGATTGAAAGTTTGAGGCTAGCTTTAGCAATTCAGTGAGACCCTTTCTCAAAAGGACTGGGGATATAGTTCAGTGGTAAAACACCCCTGAGTTCAATTTCCAGTACCAAAAAAAAGATTTCCAAAATTTCTTTTTCATTAGTAAAGCACAGAGCAATAATCTCTCTTAGCAAAAGAAGTATTATCCATATTTTTATTCATTCATCAAACAATTGAGTGCCAACCCTGTATCTTGGCAGAGCCTGTTTCAGTGGAAAGAGCAGATAAGGCCCTAAAATCTCACCCCCCCCCCCCCCCCCGCTCCGATTCTTTGGGCATTTCTTACTATTGGATTCAAAATAATACATAAGGAAGCTTTTGGCTGCTTTGGGAAGAACATTTTATTCATCTATGGTTTAGGGATCGGGGGAGGTTCTGCAGGACTCAGCCAAGCCAGGCAACCCTGTGCTCATGGATTGTCTGACTTTTCTGAATCTGCCCAGAATTTTGCTTCCAGTAAGGATTTTGCTTCCATTTCCTTCCCCATTTCTTTGTTTCTTCTTCTCTACCCTCCATTTTCCACTCCTGCTACCTCACCTGTCCCTCTTCCCCCTCATGGTCACTGCCTGAAGTGTCCTTATTTTAATTTTATTTATTATTGTGAAAGAGACCACTTCTTTCCTTCTCAACTGTGTAGTGTAGTGAGCCTAATCCAGGCACTCTCCTTTACATAGTTTTGCCTTGTAAGTACTCTAAACTGTGACAAGTCTAACACAAGTGGAACATACCAGGTTTTATTCCCCCCTCATTTTTACTTCCCCTTTATACAATCTCCAGCCCTTCAAATGGGAGGATCCTAGAAGGCTCAGGGCTGGCTCTTTTCTAAGTCTTTCAACCCATCCCACAGCCACTAGATCCAAACCCATGACTTGACTGTTTGTGTTACAGAGTCTCAAATTACATTTTAGTGTTCTTTCCTTTGAGCTTGTTCACTGCCTACATGACATCTTTGGGACATCTCAGATGTAAAATGTTTAGAATGAGACCTGTGATCATCTTTTACTACCTCTCTTCCTGTTATTCCCAGTCTCAGAGGATAGCACTTCCCAGTAGCACAAGCCAAAAGCCTGGGGTCTCCCAAAGCAGCCTGCCTTTACCTCCTATAGATGTGCTCCTTTCCAACCCTTTCCTCACTTTCCAGCCAGAGAGATCAGCCCTGCCCCTCCCATGTCTGCAGGAGTTAGCACAGTGCCTGCCACCTTGTGGTGCATACTGTGTGGACAGTGAGTAATGAATTAAGTTCACTGTATATATGTACTTCTCATTTATCTGTTATTATCCTGTGGTCTTTTTGTAGTGTAATCATTAGTCTACTTCTGGCATTATCCTGTGCTTCTATTTATGCTTTCACATCATTTAAGAAATCTTTCCCAGTGTTAATTATTCTTTCTCAAGAACTGCTGAAGTTCACCTTCCTCTCCAGAGCCCCAAGTAAGGTAATTGAACATTATGAACATTGTTATTATTCAACTGAAAATTATCTTTATTTTATGAATCTAACATTTTCCTTTCCACACAGCACCATTTTTGCATTTTGTAATATTTAAGACTTTATAAACATTATACTCTGTATAATTATACCATTATGTAGATTTCATCTGTTTTAGAAAGCAGATTTTTAAAAGGGAGGATGATGTTTGTTGAATTTCATTTCTTTCTGATACAGATTCCACTTCGCAAATGGTAAACTGATAAAAACTATAGAAATAATAGTTCTCTGACTTAAAGAAGTGTAAAACATTCTGAAACAGATTTTTTAGTTGGCAAATGAAAAGACAGTCTTAGTTCTGATGCACCTTAAGCGATGTGCTTTGTAGTTGTTTCTGGTGTTTGTCTTCAAACTAAATTCTGCCAATTAAAAAATCATGTTATTTGGTTTCATTTTCTAAATTCAGCTGAAATGATCTCATTTTAATTATTTAAAAATAGACCTCTTGAATCAAAATCACACTGAGATACTACTTCATACCCATTAGGATGACTTTTTATCCCTCCCCCCTAAAAACCACAGAAAATAACGAGTGTTAGGGAGGTTGTAGAGAAAATGGAACCCTTACATATTGCTAGAAATATAAGCTGGTGTAAATGCTGTGGAAGAAATACATTGGCTCCTCAAAAAATTAAAGAGAATTGCCATATGATGCAGCAATTCCACTTCTGAGTGTATATTCAAAAGAATCAAAAGCACAGACTTGACCAAGTATTTATACACCATTATTCATAACAGCATTATTCACAATAGCCAAAAGGAAGAAGCAACTCAGATGCTCATTGACAGATGAATGGATAAACAAAATGGGGTACTGGCATATACAGTAGGTGGAATATTATTCAGTGTTGAGAAGAAAAGAATTCTGACTTGTAATACAATATAAATGAATCTCAAAGGTATTATGCTAAATGAAGTAAGTCAGTCATGAAAAAAACAAATATTGTATGATTCTACATGTGTGAAATACCTAGAATAGACAAATTTATAGAAACAAAAAGTACAGTAGTGGTTTTCAGGGATTGAGACAAGGGAGGACTAGGAAGGTATTGTTTAAATGGGTAGAGTTTGGGATGATAAAAAGTTCTGCAAATGGATAGTGGGAATGGCTGTAGAACAATTTGGATATATTTAATGCCACAAATTGTGTGGTTGAAAACAGTTAAATTACAAATGTTCTATATATTTTATCATAATATTAAAATAGGTTTATCAATAACCACATGCAAATCTATACTTACCTCTACAAGTACGATTTTAAAAACTATAGATGAAAAAAATACGGATTGATTTCGTTTACATTCTTTGTAAACGAACAAATTTTGGAACATCTCTTTATTGGAACATCTGTTGAATTTGTATTGATATCATAGTTGCTGGAGTGAGAAATTAACCTGTACCTTCTGGGGTTTGTTCCTGCCTTAGAGTCTTTTTAAGATCCAGCTAAATCTACACTGTTGAGAGTGTGATCTCCAGCCCATTTTTCATCAGGCTCATGGAGCCCTTTGACTTTTTAGAAATAGATATGATTAGGTAGTCCCTGTTTTAAGGATAGTGAAGTTGAATTCAGCAATTTTAGAGTTTCCTTAAGTATATTGGTATGTAGGAGAAAACTGAAGGCATTTAGTTCTGGCATTGTCATGTCTCCCCAGGTATATCTTGAAAGACTTTTAACGTATGCAGAAATAGATATCTGTCCGGCCAACTGGAAGCGAATTGTTCTAGGGGCGATCCTGCTGGCCTCCAAAGTGTGGGATGACCAGGCCGTGTGGAATGTGGATTACTGCCAGATCCTGAAAGACATCACAGTGGAAGACATGTGAGTGAGGGGTGTCATTTGTGTCTCAAGAGTGTTTGGGAAGGAAATCACACTCTTTTTGGATGCTCTGTTTAACTAGAATGAATGGATTTGGCTAAATGTCTATTGTGCGCTGACACAACAGGGACACAGTTGTGGAAATACAGAAAACTTACATTTCTCTTTCTTTCAGATCATAAACAGGTATTGGTAATGATTTCTGATTTTGTGAAACCGATTTATTAAAACCAATTCATAAGCAAACATTCTTTTACTTTAATTAGGAAGGTGTAGGTGTAGGCTTATCTCATTGCAGACTGACAACAAAACTTTAATGCCCCATACAGTCCTCTCTGGCAACAAGTAACAGCCCCAAAAGCAATATTACCTGTTTCTGTTTAGTTTCCAAGAAAACATTTTCATTGCTTTGTCATTTTTTTGCAAGTTCAGTTGCTGGAAATCAGACTTGTACCCCTGGGGTCTGTCCTATGTTGTCATCGTCAGGGCTACTGTTCTCCCCACAGCTCAGTGGGAGTCTCACTACCCTGGAAAAGGGCTGACAATCACTAGCCCTCAGGGGCAGTGCTAGTGCTTCTCAGATGGGTAATTCCTCAAATTCCAGTGAAGATTATTAATAGAAGATCTTGAGACTATTGTCTGCAACTTTTGGGGCCAGGAAACGTGATCAGTCTCTTAGGAAGAGTGAGTTATAGAAACACTTAACCAGGATAAACTACTTAGAGTGCTTTATGGCTATAGTCACTTTTGACACCATTCTTGCTAAAATGTTTCTTGTACTTTTTGTTGGCTTAGTTCTTCCAGAAACCTCCTGGATGAAGCCTTAGATGGAAAAAGGTTACTAACTGAATCCCAATTCCCCTCCCCCCACATCCCTGGACCCCAGCAACCCTGGGGATATAGAATCATCATAAAACCTGACTACCACCAGTGTAAGGATGTCCCAAGGCTTCTCACCAAGCTGTGGCCCTCCTGCCTTTGGTCAGTGGTTCACTGGGCCTTTGGGAACACATCTGCTTGTGCTCTTGGATCTCATTGCAGAGCTGTACCTGCTACAGACCCATAACTCCTTTTTTGCCTATAACCCTTATCTTACATAGTAAGAATAATGTGAAACAAGTTTTGACCAGAACAATATAATAAGGAAAATCAAATTATTGATCATGTTTCAAGGTGAAAACAGCTACAAAATAGTTGTCATTTAGATGATAAAGGAAGTGGACCTTTGGGTTGCAAGGTGGTAAGAAATTCTGGCTTGTGTCCTTTCATCAGGGGTTATTCTTTCATCAACTACTTAATATCATTTGATGTTGAACCATATGCTATAGAATTATGTATTGTTTGTCCCTTCCTGCTTGTGTAAATTACATAATGCAAACAGTGACTTGGCATGGGTGGTGATGCTCAACTTCTGTAAGAGCACTGTGAGTAGTCATGTCCATTTTAAAATCAGAAGAAAGTAACTGCTGAAGTCTGACTTAGGCCTTGAATATTTTTATCATTTATAGCCCAGCAGTTTCCCAAAGGAAATGAGATACAAATGCAAATTGCAGATACCACAGAAGTATTAAAATAGTAGAACAAAGAAAAACTAAAAGTGAGATGTATTAGAGGTGGAGAGGAGATTCCTTTTGTGTCCTTATCTTTAATCCACGTGATTTAACTTGCCAAAATGCCAGCAAAACTGAACTTTTATAGAAGCTTAGCATCAGTGGAAAGTCCTTTTAGTTTATTTAAAACTCTGAGAAAGATTGAAGTATAGCTTAGTGGTAGAGCACTTGCTAGCATGCATGAGGCCCTGGATTCCATCCCCAGCACTGTGAAACAACAAAATAAACTTTGTGGAAATGTTTGTAAAATATTTGTGAGTAGTCACGCTTTGATAAATTCATGCATCTCTCAATTTGGGCCTCTCATTAACCTTACATATATGTACTTAGTATTTCCACTTCTCAGATATGGATACTGGAGCCTGGAGAGGTTAAATAATGATCCAACCAAATAACCAAGTGGGGAAGTTTCCCCAAGTAGAGAACCATTTTAAACCCAGGGACTATTCATTATACAGTGGCCACATGACAAAATAATAGAAATGATGTGTACCAGCCCCCGAACTATCCATGAAGATGTTCTAATTAAATATCTGAAATGAGATTTATTAATTTGTCATTCTCTCCCTACATAAAAGAACAAGAGGATAAAAATAAAAAGTAATTCGTAATTCTAGGTATCTAGGCCCTATTCATTGAAGATTTAAATGACTAAGTTAGGAAAAACTAACTACTAGGAATATTTGTAATAACAGTAATAACCACCACAACAGTAATAACAATAATAGCACCTACCGTTTATTGAGCACTTTTTAGCTCAATAAAGAACAATGTTTTAGTGGGCTAGGGTTGTAGTTCAGTGGTAGAGCACTTGCCTAGCATGTGTGAGGCACTGGGTTCGATTCTCAGCACCACATATAAACAAATAAAATGAAGGCCCATCAACAAGTAAATATTTTTTAAAAAGGAACAATTTTTGTATGTTAATTTATTTCTCATAGTTACCCGTAAGGGGAAGTACTAAAAGCAGAGTTTGAAATAACACTATGTTCTCTGCTTCTGCTAACAGATGGGGTCTGCATAGGGTTGCAAGCCTCTGTAGCTAAGAAAGCCTGTTTTAGTGTTAGCAGCTAATTCTAACTGGGGATACCTGCTGGTGTCAGCTGTGACAGTCACTGCTGGCAAAACTGGATTCTTCTCCACTACTACTGATTGGCTTGTTGCAGCTCTTAATGGCAGGCTGTGCCCGCCAGTGTTGACATAGACCCCAGAAGCTCACTGCCAATTTCTTTCCAGGTTCTTATTTCCTGAACTTGAAGAATGAAATCCACAGACAAGGAAGCAGGATTTATTCAAGTGCAAAGAAAAGAAACAACTCTCTCAGAGAGAGGGGATCTGCTAGCATGTTGCCACTTGAGTGTGCTAGTCTAGGGATTTATATCACTCTTGGGTCAACACTAATGATCCAGATTTATGCTAATCAGGTTTTGGAAAAGTACCAGTGATATTGGTTAGCCTGCAATCTTCATTCAGGTCTGCCCCACTTCCATTTTCCTGCTGCTCATTAGGCTGGGCTGCCTGAGGTGATAGGTCAACATATCCCAGCTCACTTGTCTCAGGCTTGCACTGACTTGCAGCTGCAGCTGCTGCTGACTGCCCACACTCCAGCCTATCTGGGCTACTGTTTCACTGCTGCTTCTCATAGGACAAGGGCTTGGATTCATTACTAATATTATTCCCATTTTACAGATGAAAATGAGGCTGTGGGAAGTTAAATAGAATGTGTAGGCCACTTGGCTACTAAGTGACAAAGCCAGAATTTATATTTCTTCTTTTCTAAGCAATTGAGGTTGAAATTGTTTCATTTATCTAACAGTAAATTAAAAATGACAACTATTTTTGGAAAATTGTTTGTCAGATTTTTCATTGTTGTGACTAAAAGACCTGATAAGAACAACATAGAGGAAGAATAGTTTATTTTGTCTCATGGTTTCAGAGGTTCACTCTGTTGCTCTGGGCCTCAGGTGAGGCAGAACATCATGGTAGAAGGGCATGGGGAAGGAAAGCAGCTCAAGATGATGGTCAGAAGGCAGAGGGAGCTGTGCTCAAGAAGGACAAAGTATGAACTCTGAAGGCACACCCTACCTCCTTCCAGTTACTCTCCAGTTAATCTGTATCAGTGGATTAATTCACTGATTAGGTCAAACTTCTCATAACCTAATCATTTCACTTCTGGAAATTCTTGCATTGCCTCACACCTCATATATAAACCATAACAAAAGTCAAATCCTTTTCCACATAAAGAAGTTGGAAAATGAGGCCAGAGTTTGTTCGGCTGAAATTAAACTTATATCAAGAATTATTTGGGGGCGTGGGATGTTGTTCAGTGGTAGAGTACTTAATTGCCTGTGATAAGATCCTGAATTTGATCTCCAGTACCATCCCACCACCACCACACACACACAGTTGTTTTGATGAGGATATTTTAAAGTATTTGTTATTTGTTGGATAGTCAGTACTTTAAGCAATTAATACATTATAGTGAAGTTAAATTATTTTTCAAGTGTAGAATAGTAACAATAATGTTTTATAAAATCCAGCTGCTTCGTTATTTGGTATTTTGGAAAAACTGACACTGTAGTAAATATAACAATAGTATTTATGCAAAAGTGCTGTTCCATATTTTGTCCAGAGAGGACTGATAATTTTTTTAGCTTGGCTTTTGTTCTTTCCTTGAAACCTATTAGTGACTGGATTACTGCATCATTGTGCAAGCTACTGGTTGAATCTCATCAAGTCATACATTTGAGCATTTGATGAATGACTCAAAGGCCTAAGGTTGAGCAGAGGAAGACATGCAGGGAATGCTTTGTTCTTTAAAGACCGGATAGTAAAGTCTTCCTGAAGAAACTGGGATGATGCCCTCTTCCCTGGTAGTCCGTTTTTAATGTTCTGTTTAATCAGCGGTATATGTATTAACATCCCATAAAAGACTATTTATTCTTCCAAGGAGGAACTGTTCAAACAGTTGCATATACAGAATTTGGGAATTTACAAGCTTCTTCCCTGCCAAAAAATAGTAGAAAACAAGAGGTATCTACTAAAAGTAGGGGTGTACTAGCCAAAAGAATGTTCTTGTACCATGTTCACAATTCCTGATTATACAGAGGTATTCAGAGCAGTTGTATCTCCTTATCTGTGTGGAGGAACAAACCAAGTAACCATGACATCAAAGGTATTCACATATTTTGGCTTGTCCATCACAAGAAAAATTTAGAAAAATTTGTCTCCCCATTTCATTTTTATGGTGATTTTGAAACTTTTTTACCATAAGTTTTGATAATTGTGAAAGATGTCATTTGCAGTATGTTATATTGTTTTAAGTTAAAAGTATGTGTTGAAGACTAAACACCATAGCAATATGATTCCCACCATGATCCATTATTTTAGAGATGAGCATTTTATATTGTTCCTTTTTCTTTTTAAAATCACTATTTCTTTTCTAATTTTCTCCCATATTAATTTATTCCTCAGAATTCTCCATCACAAAAATGTACATACAAGTTAAAACTGCACTGTTATTTTTTGGGCTTAATACTCTAATTTATTACAGATACTCAGGCCTGAGTTTTTAGTAGTCAGTTGATCAAGACAAAATAAATATATCACATTTTTATTAAAATTATTAAATACAAGAAATAAAATGTTACAGGAAATCGATCTCTTAATGAGATCAGCATACTTGTTTTTCTTCCATTAATTCTTAATTTGTGATCATTACTTATTGATAGGATGAAACAAAAGTCTAGCATAAGTTTTATTCCCATTTATCTTTCCTCTTTCTTCTGTAAAGTAAGTGCTGAGAGGAATATATTTATATAAGTAGATGAAATTGCAAGGTGTTTTGTTATAGTAGCATCACTCAAGTCTTCAAATTATATGCTAGGGGCTGGGGCTGTAGCACAGTGGTAAAGCGCTTGCCTAGCATGCGTGAGGCACTGGGTTCGATCCTCAGCACCACGTATAAATAATAAATGAATAAAATAAAGATCCATCAATATCTAAAAAAATATTTTAAAAAAAATTATATGCTAAAATTACATAGTCACCTATTAGTAAAAGTTATTTAAATAGGTCTGCCAGCCTCTTCTTCAGATTGTTGAAAGCAAAATCAGGACTCCATTCAGTTATTACCTGTCATGTTTGTTTTCACAACATCAAATGGTGGCATAAACTCTTTGCTTAGCTCCTCAGGGATTTTTCTCCTTGGGACAGTGAATCTTAGTTCAGTATGAATGAGTGGCCTCTTTCCTCACAGAGAGGAGAAAAATGACTGGGAAAGAAGCTGACAGGAAAACCTGTTCTTAAGATATGTTCTCTGACAGAGTTACAGATGTAGAAATCTCTTCCCTAATGTTACGTTCCCCAGCATGCTTGGAGCATTATTTTTACCTTAAGTGAGTGCATGTCCCATCATGAAGACCAGTGATCTACTGAGCCCTGTGTTTTAGTTAGCTTTTTCACTGCTGTGGCAAAAGGACCCAACCAGAACAATTGTAGAGGAGGAAAAGTTTGAGGGCTCACAGTTTCAGAGGTCTTAAGCCATAGGAGGTCACCTCCATTCCTCCGGGTTCGAGGTGAGGTAGAACATCATGGCAGAAGAGTATGGCAGAGGGAAGCAGCTCACATGGTGATCAGGGAGCAGAGAGAGCGAGCTCCACTTGCCAGATACAGGTATATACCCCAAAGCCACACCCCAGTTCCCACCTCCTCCACATACCCTACCACTTCAGTTACCACTCAATCCCTATCAGAGTATTCATTTACTTTTGGGGTTAAGTCTCTTAAAACCCACTGATTTCTCCTCTGAATCTTCTTGCATTGTCTCACACCTGAGCTTTTGGGGGATGTCACATCTAAACCACAACACCATGTAACAGGTTATGGGTATTATGAGCTGAATTGTGTCCTCTCAATTCATGTGTTCCAGGTCTAACCCCCAGTTCCTCAGAGTGTAATTGTATTTAGTGAATCTTTAAAGAAGACATTAAGTTAGAAGGGGGCCATTAGGGTTGGCCCTAATCAAATATGGTGATCCTTCTAAAAAGAGATAATTAGGACCCAGACAATACAGAGGTGGTGTAGGAACAGACAGGACACCAGATAGGAAACAGGAAGCAGGTTTATTTGACTACAGTGGTTCAGAGGGTAAAGTTTTCACTGTAATCAATTAATCCCACTGAACCTCAACTTCAGGCAGTTTCAGAACTTAATACACAGTGTGTAAGGGGAGGGGCTCAGAAGTTCACAGTCTGCAGAAGTTCACAGAGAAGCAGCTTTTGCTTTCACTGTTCTGAGCAAGTTAACACTTCAAGGACAGCACCTGAGAAGGGAAGACCTTCTTTTCCCCTTTTTTCCTCCCCCTGCCAGCTGTTACCTTGGAGCTCAATTAATAACATCTTCTCTTATCTTTGAAATAAACATTTCTGTGAAGCCCAGGCCCAAGGCCAGAGACCTTGTTAAAGGATCTGTCCTTCCTACCATACTTTGCATTTGCAAACACACTTCTATAAAATAACAATATAATTATTGTTACTATACTAGATAGTCCATAAATGGTTGTGAAAAAACTAGTAAAGGGGTATTCAGCACCTAGAGTGCTGATCTCTTTCAGGCTGGTGGCCAAGTAAGATAGAGCAACAGGAAATAGGAAGTTTAACTACATTGAACTCCTTTGTAGAGACTCTTTTGCTGATAGTCCTAAGATAATTATGGTGCAAATTTCTGGAGAAGCTTAATTAAGATTTTCTGTGGAGGAGGAGATGCCACTACAGAGGGACAACCTTGTAAGGACACAGAGAAGGCAATCATCTGTGAGCCTAAATGAGAGTCTTGAGAAGAAACCAGCCCTATTAATACCTTTATCTTGGACATACAACCTACAGAATTGTGAAGGAATAAATTTCTGTTGTTGAGGCTACTCAGTCTATGGTATTTTGTTATGGCATCCCTAACTAATACAGATTTTTGTACTGGGAAATGGGATGCAGTTATAACAAATATCTAAAAATGTGGCTTTGGAACTGAGTAATAGGGTAGAGGATAGAAGAATTTTGAGGAATGTTCAAAACAGAACACCCTAAATTGCCCTGAAAAGATTGTTGGTAAAAATATGAACATTAAAAGCAATTCTGATGGATTGGTTCCAAGATGGTGGCCTAGACAGATGCGGAGTTCCTAGTCTCTCCAGGACCGGGGTTTAAAGTAGTGGAAACACTGGTTTTCAGCAAGTTTTTAGAGGACACCTGACTGCTACCTCCACACAGGAACTCCACTTGTGTGCCTACAGGGTTGCCTGTAGGTAACCTATAAGCCTATAGGATAAAAACTGTAACACCTCGGATCTGTAGTGCTAGAAGGGAAGACATACAAACAACATGAAAAAACAAGGGAAGAAAGTGCCTCAGACAAACCAAGATAGTACATTATTAGAATCCATGGTCAGCACAGCAGAAGAATGTCAGAGAAGGAGTTCAGGATGTACATAATTAAAATGTTCTGTGAATTAAAGAATGATATAAGAGAGCAAACCCAAGTAGCAAAAGATCATTTTGCTAAAGAGCTACATAGGCAAATACAAGAAGCAAAAGATTACTTCAATAAGGAGATAGAGATTCTGAAAAAGAACCAAACAGAAATCCTTGAAGTGAAAGAAAGAATAAACCAAATTAAAAACTCAATACAAAGCATCACCAACAGATTAGATCCCTTGGAAGAAGGAACCCGACAATGAAGACAAAATACTTAATCTTGAAAACAGAGTTGACCACACAGTGAAGATGGTAAGAAACCATGAACAGAACATCCAAGAATTATGGCATAACTTGAAAAGACCAAATTTAAGAATTATTGGCATAGAAGAAGGCATAGAATTTCAATCCAAAGGAATGAACAATTTATGCAATGAAATAATATCAGAAAATTTTCCAAACATGAAGAATGAATTGGATAATCAAATACAAGAGGCTTACAGGACACCAAATGTACAAAATCATAACAGATCTACACCAAGGCACATCATAATGAAAATGCCTAGTATTCAGGAGAAGGAGAGAATCTTAAAAGCCAAAAGAGAAAGGAATCAGATGACATATAGGGGAAAACCAGTTAGGACCTCTGCAGACTTCTCAACCCAGACCCCTAAAGCTAGAAGAGCTTGGAAAAACATATGCCAAGCTCTGAAAGACAATGGATGCCAACCAAGAATCTTACATCCAGCAAAATTAAGTTTTAGATTTGATGATGGAATAAAAACCTTCCAAGATAAACAAAAGTTAAAAGAATTTACAGCAAGAAAGCCTGCACTACAGAACATTCTAGGCAGAATATTCTATGAGGAGGAAATGAAAAACGACAATGAAAACCTGCAAAGGGAGGAACTACACGAAAGGAAAGGCCAATCAAAGGAGAAACCCAGTCAAGTTAAAAACTAAGAATAACCCAAAATGTCTGGGAATACAAACCATGTCTCAATAATAACACTGAATGTCAGTGTCCTAAACGCAGCAATTAAAAGACAGACTGGCAGATTGGATTAAAAGAAAAAAAGACCCAACAATATGCTGCTTCCAAGAGACTCATCTCATAGGAAGAGACACTCAGAGATTGAAGATGAAAGGATGGGGAAAAAATGTATCATTCACAAGGACTGCGTTAAACAAGCAGGGGTTTCCATCCTCTCATCAGATAAAGTGGACTTCAAACCAAAGTTAGTAAAAAGGGATAAAGAAGGTCATTTCATACTGCTTAAGGGAACCATAATCAACAAGACATAACAATCTTAAGTATGCCCCAAACAATGGGGCAGCCATGTATGTCAAACAAACCCTTCTCAACTTCAAGAATCAATTAGACCACAACACAATAGTACTGGGTGACTTTAACACAACTCTTTCACCACTGGATAGATCTTCCAAACAAAAACTAAATAAAGAATCTGCAAAGCTCAATAGAATAATCAATAATCTAGACTTAACAGACCTATATAGAATATTCCATCCTTCAACAAGCAAATACACTTTTTTCTCAGCAGCACATGGATCCTTCTCCAAAATAGATCATATGCTATGCCACAAAGCTAGTCTTAGCAAATACAAAAAAATAGAGATACTACCCTGCATTCTATCTTACCATAATGGAATGAAATTTGAAATTAATGACAGTTTAAAAAAAGAAAGCTACTCCAACTCCTGGAGACTCAATAATATGCTATCAAATGATGCATGGGTAACAGAAGACATCAGGGAGGAGATTAAAAAATTAGAGGTAAATGAGAACCCTGATACAACATATCAGAATCTCTGGGACACTAAGAAGGCAATGCTAAAAGGAAAGTTCATTGCATTAAGCTCATTTATTCAAAGAGCAAAAAGTCAACAAATCAGTGACTTGACACTATATCTCACACCCTAGAAAAAGAGGAACAAACCAACACCAAAAGAAATAGAAGACAGGAAATAATTAGAATCAAGGCTGAAATCAGTGAAATTGAAACAAAGGAAACAATTCAAAATATTGACAAAACAAAAAGCTGGTTCTTTGAAAAAATAAATAAAATTGACAAACCCCTAAGCACCCTAATGAAAAGAAGCAGAGAGAAACCCCAAATTACTAAAATTTGTGGTGAAAAAGGAAATGTCACAACAGACTCTGCTGAAATGAGAATAATTAGAAACTGTTTTGAAAATCTATACTCCAGTAAAATAGAAAACTCTAAAGACACCGACAAATTTCTAGAGGCATATGTTCTACCCAAACTGAACGAGGAGGACATTCACAACTTAAACAGATCAATTACAAAGCAAGGAAATAGAAGATGCCATCAAGAGCCTTCCAACCAAGAAAAGATTCTCAGCCAAGTTCTACAAGACCTACAAAGAAGCTGGGCGCGGTGGCGCACGCCTGTAATCCCAGCACTTAGGGAGGCTGAGACAGGAGAATTGCGAGTTCAAAGCCAGCCTCAGCAAAGGCGAGGCGCTAAGCAACTCAGTGAGACCCTGTCTCTACATAAAACACAAAATAGGGCTGGGGATGTGGCTCAGTGGTCGAGTGCCCCTGAGTTCAATCCCCAGTACCCCAAAAAAAAAAAAAAAAAAAAAAAAGACCTACAAAGAAGAACTAACTCTAGTACTCCTCAAATTATTCCATGAAATAGAAAAGGGAGGGAGCCCTTCCAAACTCATTCTATGAGGGTAGTATCACCCTGAAAACAAAACCAGACAGACACATCAAAAAAGGAAAATTTCAGACTAATATCCCTGATGAATATAGATGCAAAAATTCTCAATAAATTTTGGCAAATCTCATATAAAAGCATATTAAAAAAATAGTGCACCATGATCAAGTGGGGTTCATTCCAGGGATACAAGGTTGGTTCAACATACGGAAATCAACGTAATCCATCACATCAATAGACTTAAAGATAAGAATCACATGATTTTATCAGTTGATGCAGTGAAAGCATTTGACACAGTACCCTTTCATGTTTAAAACAGTAGAAAAACTAGGGATAGTAGGAACATACCTCAACATTGTTAAAGCGATCTATGCTAAATCTAAGACCAGCATCATCCCGAATGGAGAAAAATTGGAAGCATTCCCTCTAAAAACTGGAACAAGACAGGGATGCCCTCTTTCACCACTCTTACTTAACATACTCCTTGAAACTCTAGCCAGAACAATTAGACAAAAGAAATTAAAGGGATGCCAATAGGAAAAGAAGAACTGAAACTATCATTATTTGCAGATGACATGATATTATACTTGGAGGATCCAAAAAATTTCACCAGAAAACTTCTAGAATTAATAAATGAATTCAGCAAAATTGCAGGATATAAAATCAACACCCATAAATCAAATGCATTTCTATACATCAGCAATGAATCTATACATCACCAATGAAAGAGAAATCAGGAAAACTACTCCATTCACAATAGCCTCAAAAAAATAAAAATAAAATTG
This sequence comes from Geosciurus inauris, assembly GCA_004024805.1. Taxonomy (NCBI): domain Eukaryota; kingdom Metazoa; phylum Chordata; class Mammalia; order Rodentia; family Sciuridae; genus Geosciurus; species Geosciurus inauris. The sequence goes on along the minus strand of PVHX01001059.1, from coordinate 125,305 downwards.
GGAATCAATCAAAAAAAAATTGGGAATCAATCTTAACAAGAGCAGTGAAAGACCTCTACAATGAAAACTACAGGACACTAAAGAAAGAAATTGAAGATCTTAGAAGATGGAAAGATCTCCCATGCTCTTAGATAAGCAGAATCAATATAATTAAAATGGCCATATTACCCAAAGTTCTATACAGATTCAATGCAATCCCAATTAAAATCCCAAAGTCATTTCTTATAGAAAGGGCAACCATGAAATTTATTTGGAAAAAAAAGAGACCCAGAATAGCCAAAGCAATCCTCAGTAAGAAGAGTGAAGCAGGCAGCATCACAATACCAGACAAACTATACTACAAAGCTATAGTAACAAAACGGCATGGTATTGGCACCAAAATAGACATGTAGACCAATGGTACAGAATAGAAGACACAGAGACTAACCCATATAAATAGTTATCTCATTCTAGACAAAGGTGCCAAATATATACACTGGAGAAAAGATAGCCTCTTCAATAAATGATGCTAGAAAAACTGGAAATCTATATGCAGCAAAATGAAACCAAACTCCTATCTCTCACCATGCACAAAACTCAACTCAAAGTGGATCAAATACCTAGGAATTAGACCAGAGACCCTGCGTCTAATTGAGGAGATAGTAGGCCCAAATCTTCATCATGTCGGATTAGGCTCCAACTTCCTTAACAAGACTCCTAAAGTGCAAGACATAAAAGCAAGAATCAATAAATGGGATGGATTTAAACTAAAAAGCTTCTTCTCAGCCAAAGAAATAATCCATGAGGTGAGCAGAAAGCCTATATTCTGGGAGCAAATTTTTGCCACATGCACATCAAATAAAACACTGATCTCTAGGATATATAAAGAACTCAAAAAACTTAACACCAAAGGAACAAACAAATAGAAACTTCTCAGAAGATATACAATCAGTCAACAAATAATGAAAAAATGTTCAACATCTCTAGCAATTAGAAAAATGCAAATCAAAGCTACTCTAAGATTTCATCTCACCCCAGTCAGAATGGCAGTTATCCAAAATACAAGCAACAATAAGTGCTGGTGAGGATGTGTGAAAAAGGCACACTCAAACGTTGGTGGGACTGCAAATTGGTGCAACCTATCTGGGAAGCAGTATGGAGATTCCTTTAAAAACGTAGAATGGTTACCATTTGACCCAGCTATCCCACTCCTTGACCTATATCCTAAAGACTTAAAAACAGCATACCACAGTGACACAGCCACTTCAATGTTTATAGCAGCACAATTCACAATTGCAAAACTGTGGAAGCAACCCAGATGTCCTTCAAGAGATGAATGGATAAAGAAACTGTGGTACATATACACAATGGAATATTATTCAGCAATAAAGGAGAATAAAATTATGGCATTTGCAGGTAAATGGATGGAATTGGAGAACATCATGCTAAGTGAAGTAAGCCAATCCCCCAAACCCAAAGGCCAAATGTGCTCTCTGATTAGTCAAGGCTGATACACAAGGGAGGTGGGGGTGGGGAGCATGGGAAAAATGGAGGAGCTTTGGATGGGACAGGAGGAGGTGAGGGAGTGGAGGGAGAATGGGAGTAGCAAAAATAGTGGAATGAGATGGCCATCACTACCCTAGGTGCGTGTATGAAGGCACGAATGGTGTGATTCTATCTTGTTTGCAACAAGAGAGATGGAAAACTGAGCTCTATATATGTACTATGACTTGAAATGCATTTTAAAAAATAAATAAGAAAAAAGAAAAAAACAGTTCTGGTAAGGGCTCAGAAAGTAAAGGAAGCTGTAGAGAAAGTTTCTGGTATCTTGGAGGTGTCAATGCATATCTTCATCATGGATAGAATGTTGCAAGAAATGTGAATGTTAAGGTATTTCTGTTGCTGTCTCAGGCAGAAATTAACATATTATTGGATACTGGTGATCCTTGTTACATAGTGGCGAACAACATGACCAAATTGTGTTCTAGCATTTGTGGAAAGTAGAATATTTAATTAATGAACTTGGATATTTAACTGAGATTTCTGAGCATGGTGAAGGCATTGCCTGATTTCTCTTTGTTGTTTTATAGTAAAATGTGAAAGGAGATAAATTAAGGAATTGTTAAGAAGAATCAAACCTTCAAGTTGAAGATTTTGAAAATCTCAAATTTTCCAACCTCAGCCTATCCATATTGCAAAAAGTCGGGGGTGGGACAAGGGAGAGAAAATGTATTGTGGAGACAGTGCTAAGGACAAAAATGGATAGTGTTTGCTAAAGAGATTATAGATGTGACTCGGGGATCCAGTCACCCATCTCAGCAGAAGTGAGTTGGAACTGAAGGACACAGCAGTAGGACAGAATGAATTAAGTCCATCATACTTCTAGGATTCTGCAGGCCAGGCCAGTAGGGCTGTTTAGCTTTGTCCTTACATGCAGCACATTAAATGAGCAGCTGGTTCCATCCACAAATCCGATGGGTTTGTTGCCAGAATGGGGAAGTCACATTCCACGTGTAGTTGCTTCTGGCATGCTATAGAAGTGCCCAGAGCCCTAGAATCCTAGAATCTTACTTTGCCTCCCACATGTAAAAACTTTGTGCCCAAGGACAAGGTAGGAGAACTTTGGAAGGACAAGTCTCAGATCCACTGAGATCTGCTCCATCCTGTCAGAGTATGATCTGTTGTGTTTCTCTAATAATTCCATTACCCAGAAGGAATAACTGCTAGCATTTTGGTATATAACTTCCTGGTGTATACATGGCTTTTTTGGTTTGTTTTTGCAAAACTAGGTCCATATCATACATTTTATTTATACAACTTTTTGCCACTTAGCAATGTGTTAATTCCACATCATTAACTAGTGTTTATTTCTTAGCAAATAGCCTGAGCTTTCTCTTACAGCTCCTTTACATGGAAAGGGCACATAAGTTTCAGGTGAAAGGCTTTTTAAAATGTGCTTTCTGGTTGTGTATGCTCTACCAGGCATCTCTTGACCCCATTCTGCATCCTTTTTTCTGGGCTCAGCTGTGTACTAACATCCTGAAGTTGCTTTCCTGGTATATCCGACCCAGGTTAATTTTCATCTCAAGAATCATTCAATAGTGAGGAACTTAACTTAGATATCCCATTTGGTTGGTAGGATTCTGGCTGAGGTGGGGTTCTGGCTGAGAAAGGCAGCTGATCCTGTGAGCACATGGCTGTTGGACCAGGTTAAAGAATACCTGGAGCATCATGCCATGTCCACAGTCAGTGTTTACCAATTCCAGTCAGACCTCAAGTACAGACCTCGTGTGGAAGAAAGGCCACAGGGCTTCTCTCTTTACTCTCAACCAGCAATTAAGTGGTCATACCATCACAGGTTGAGTAGCAAATGGTAATTGCTGTGGATGGGAAAGAAGACACTGAAGTTTGGATGTGCTGAGTTCTACAGGCAAAAAAGAATTGTTTAAAAAAATGATACTTTGGAGATTTTTATTTTTTGTTGTTGTCTGCAATAATGTGTAAGGGTCATTTTCATATACAGACAAAGGAATTCCAAATGAGGAGAAGCCAAATGACTTGTCTAAGTAATGGATGGCATATGAGGACACAGTGAGCACCTCGGCCTGTCACTCGATGTCTGGTATCTGGTTTTGTTATTTTTCTTTTATTTGTGATAAAATATATATAGCATAAAATATACCTTTTTAACCATTTTTAAAATGCAGTTCAGTGGTAGTAAGTGTACAAATACAGTTGTACAACTATCATTACTCTCTTATCCAGAACTTTTCATTTGCCCAAACTGAAAATCTATACTCATTAAGTCCTTTCTTCTTCCCTAGCCTCTGGCAACCACTATTCTATTTTCTATAAATTTGGCTACTCTAGGTACCTCACATTAAGTAGAATCATATAGTTATTTATCTTTTTGTGGCTGCCTTATTTCACTTAGCAGAACATCCTTTTTAAGGCTGAATAATATTCCATTGCATGTACTTGCCTCATTTTGTTTATCTGGCAGTGGGCACTTAATGTTGCTTGCCCATGGGACTGGTGTGAGTAGTGTTGCTGTGAACATGGTACAGATATCAATACCTTGGTTTAATTGCTTTTGTGTACACCTGGGAGAATAATTGCTGGATTGTTGCCTGCTTTGAAGAGAGCCCATTTTTCTAGAAAGACAGGCAGGGTATTAAATGATGGAAACAACTCTTTTTACTGCATTTTTGAGTCTTACCTTCAAGTCACTGTATTGCAACAGTTCGATTGGGTTTCTGTGCAAAGTTGAGCTAATTCATGTAAGTTATTTTTGAAATATCTTTTTTGTTTATAAATAGAATATATTTCTTATAAATGTTTACACCAGAACTGTTTCCTTATCATTATCCAAAAGAGGGCACTAAACCCACCATACTTGTTCTCTCTTTATCACTGTTACTTTGCTGTTACAACACAGCAAGTCATCAGATGTCCCTTTAAGATGTGTTGTGGTTTGGAAATCACAGTTTTTAAAATTATTTTTATTTTATAAATCCTGCCTTAATTTGAAGTGTTACAGCTGTAAAATCCCTTCCACCAAGCTAAACCAGAACATTCAAGAAATGCAAGCCTACAGAAAGGTCATTCTTTTTTTCCAGGGAACCTTGGGAAAATGTCACCTTGTTCAAAAAAAGTATCCTGAATTTGCCTATGGTGTGTACCTCCAACTGGAGTGATTGCTGTCCATATACCACTTTGGATAGGATCATCAGACTAGTTCTCTTAAAATATTAAATCATGATTTTCTGCCTTAGCATTGGGAGAATAGTGACACTTCTTAGCCACCAGACGGCGATCTTTCCACAGGCAGCTTGCATATTCACTCCAGGGTTGCTCCTTCTAACCCATTCCTTTTGGCACTTCTGGCTTTGGCAGTATTTTTGACACTCTTGTTTTATTGAAATATTACCTAGATTCCAGTAATTTATAGGATGATATCTTATTAAATTTCATTTAAATGAAGCAATAAAATAAAAGTAAATTAAAATTAAAATATCATTCCAAATAAAAGTAACCTCTTTAAAAATATAAAATTCAGAACAGTATGTACATTTGGAGCTTGTTAATTCTTTTCACTAGGCTGTATAGAAACAGCAAGCAATATATACTGTTTATCTCATTGAAAGACTCTCATTCACCTGACCTCACTTAGGCTTTCATCAGCAACTCACTAAGTTTTGAAATCCTATGTGCCTGGTAGTTTCTGTCCCACCAAAGCTATCACTCAGATTCCACCCTCCCCTTCTTTTTCATACTCTGTCCCATGTTGCCACAGCATGAGATGAGGGCACATTCCTCCTCTGCCTACCTCAATTAGGTGACTCACCAAGATCAGGCAAGATGGGATTCTACACACCATGGGGAAAGGATGGTTCTGAGGTAGTTTGAGATCCAAAAAATTGAATTGTGTATTCAGTGAGGTTGGCAAAGCATGACTTGGAATGGGGTCTGGAGGACAGAGGCCCAGTCACCTATCCCCAGTAAAGTATTGAGCTTTACCTATGGAATATAGTAACTACATGGCCTACCTTCTTGCACTGGGCCCACTTAACCAGAAGTACCCCACCACAAACCCTAGTTCCTTTCTTCCAGAACTTCACACTTCCATAAAATCAGTTCAGCTCAGGATCCAGGCATGTCAAGTCAGATGTCACAGTTCCTGGCCATGAGGAGATAAATAGGAGAGACTGAGTAAAACAACAGTTACAGAATAGTGTGATAAAGGACAGAAGTAGAAGACTGCATGCTGTGGGCCTGACATCACCAGATGCTTTGTGAGGGAGGTGGTGTTGAAGTGGAACACTTTTCCCAGGACTGGTGCTCAAGAATTTTATGTCTCTCCCCTCCAGCTACCCAACATTTCATCAAAATGTAAATGGACTGACAAGATGTATCATAAGACCACCTCTACTCACCCATCTCTTTAGTTGACTGGTTCTCAAAGTGTGGGCTAGGGCCCAACAGCTTCAGCATCACTGTCACCTGGAACGTGTTACAAATGTGATTTTTCAGGCCCACCCAGGCCTACCAAGTCCAACTCTAAGGGGAGAGCCCAAAAACATGCTTTCACGGGATGGATACTGAAACGGGGGAACTGCTGCTTTGATTCTTCAGGGTCTGTGAGCTCCTTTTAAGGATTGGGGCTGGGACCAAACACTCCCCACCAAACATTTGCCCTAGTCTTTCCCCTTGGGAAGTCCCTAACAGTTCTTACACACTTTTCTCATAAAAGGTAGGAAAGAGCTATTAAGGAATCCCAGTTCTCTAGGTCTACAGAGGCCATTTTTTCTGTAACTGTCCTGAGGCCCTCACTAGAGTCCACTTGATAGCTCTTGACTGCTTCATCTGTCTTGCCACACGAACAAGGTATGGGTGTGAGCAGACTGTGCTGAGATTTGCAGCCAGGCCTGCTGTGTATGTGTTAGGTCTTGGCGAAATGAATTACCCTGAAGCACTTCCTGGTAATCATCCCAGTTAATCATGCTTCCTCCTCCTGGGCACTGGATCAAGCGGATTTGATTTTTAATACCAGTTTGGTGGTTAAACTGCATCTCTGGTGTCCAACCAGGCAATTAATTAGATCATTTTTCTCCCTGGAAGATGCAGTTTTCTGGAGTCTGGTCTCCAGCAACTTGGCAGGCCACACAGCCTGGTGAGCAGCTAAATGTGTGCTATTTTTGCTTTTGCATTGCAGGAATGAGCTAGAGCGACAGTTTCTTGAATTGCTCCAGTTCAACATCAACGTCCCTTCCAGTGTATATGCCAAGTATTATTTTGATCTTCGTTCTTTGGCAGAAGCAAATAACTTGAGCTTTCCTTTGGAGCCACTGAGCAGGGAAAGGGCCCACAAGCTTGAGGTAAGATGTTTTAAGACATTGTCCTCTAGTGCAATGTTGCAGATGCACCTTCTCATTACCACACAACTGTGTGACCACAATGGTTTCTCCCATTAGCTGTTATAAAATAAGGACAAAGTCCTTGGAGTTATTGCTGCTCAGTTGATTATAACTTACACAGCTTCATATTTTTAATAACCTTTTTAAAAAATTTTTTTGTAGTTATAGATGGCCAGAATACCTTTTTATTTGTTTATTTTTATGTGGTGCTAAGGATCAAACCCAGTGCTTCACACATGCTGGGCAAGTGCTCTGCCACTGAGCTATATCCCCAGCCCCTAATAACCTTTTTAATGTCAGTTTGTACCTAATGTGTATTGATTCTATTTTGAAATTAGAAATTTTTTAAAACCCTTATCCTGATAGGGCTTTTAAAAAAAATTATAAGCCCCTCAAAAAAGGTATTTCCCAGCATGCACTTAATAGGAAAATGCTACTAGATGACCTTAACAATCAGTAATCCAAAAAGATCTAATTTTCTTTTTCTTAAATATTTGTTCTGTAGTTCAGTTAGAGCTGGAGCCAGCTGCATTGGTCTTGATCTGGGTTAGAGACATCATTACTAACCTGAAAGACTTTTGTGTCTCATCACAGTATATTTGTATGGAGCTCACTTTCTTATTTTCACCCTGCTCTTCCCATCTGACTTTTAGATAGGAGAGAATGGCAGGGTAGTAAGAATATCACCGGTGAGACACCTTCCTCCAGAGAACACGTGCTGAGGCTCTGGTCTCTTTGCCTCAGGAATTTACCACCGGCAACATTTTGGTTTCATTCCAGAGAGCCTTGGGCTAAATTGGTAGATGGCATAGTCCTGTCCCAAGCTTGGTGAGACTCAAGAGGTCCTAGTGCTGCCTGTTGCACCATCCATGTGAAGTGAAATGCTGTCCCTTTTCAGTGTGGGGTCGGGTGAGCAGCAGGGTGGTCTAATAGGGCTAAAAGCTGAAAGAAATAAAGCTGAGAAGTGGAAGAAGAAGAGAGTTATGGATTGTAGATTTAGGAAAACAAACATTTAAAAAAGGAAATAATATGTTAATCCCAAGAAGGAAACTTGGTAAAACATTGGAAAAGACTGGCTGCCTAGCGCTGGGGTTTAAATGAAAACTCAGAGGTTTTCAGAATTCAAGTCATTTTTCTGTGATCCTGTAGCAGCCATTGGGATGAAGATGCTCATTCAGTCTGTTTTTCACCTTTTCAGATGGAATCCCCTCCGTCTGAATGATTTGTTCCAAGGCACATACTCAAATCTTTGCAAACACATGAAATAGAATTAGGGTTTCCTGGTGAGCATGACCCTCTCTCAGTCCACACAGCAGGCCCTGGTCTACTGCCATGGGCTCTACTTGTTTCTTCAATACTGGGGAGAGGAGGTTTTGTCTTTGAAATAAATTAGTATCTCTGTGCACATGTGGGAGATGTTCATAAAGTTAACATCACTTTGCATAATAAAATCTAGAATAAGGTAGGACATTATTAATCTGTTACTATATTACATTCAGACTTAATGTTTGTAAGCTGAGAAACAACAGATGATAATCTTAGGAAATTTAAATAAATGAAAAGAATTTGCTCTAAGAAAGGATAATTCTCCTGCCCCCAAGGAATCTGATTTTCTCTTGTTCAAATATGCCATCTATATAATGTGTATGATGTATGTTTTAGATGAAGAATTCTCCGTCTGTTATAGTCTGTCTGCTTCCCTAATTCGTTTCTTATTCAGACAAAAGACATCCTTGATTCCTATAGCTCTCCTCCAGTCCATCTTTCATGCTATCACAGGAATTGTTTTTCTAAAATGCAGTTTGGGGTTTTAGAATGTTGTCTTAAAATCATGGACAGTCTGTGCTGCCTAAAGAATAAAGCCTGAGCCAGCTAGTATGGTAGATGGCCTTTTCAGTCTGGTCCTGACTTGCTTGCCATCTCCGTCCTTTGCTGTCCTCTGGTAGCCCTGAGCCCTGACCTTGCCCACCACTGACCATGCCAGCACCATGTGGCTGGGACCTTCTGCCCTTGCTGAGGATATCCTAACCCTCTTGGCAGTTTCCTCCTCCTCAGGCAAATCCCTGGAAGCCTGGCTCTAAGCCTATCCTTGGTCGTGAATGTCTCCTCAAAATAAAGTCAGTTGCTCATTCCCTCTGCTTCCAGGTGCTTTGAACACACCTCTGTTGTGTTCATGCTGTGTTGTGTCATGCTTCAGTTGGAACTTATGCACCCAGTCAGCACACTGACACCAGGGAACCACTGTGAACAAAACTGTACTTTGGGAGCTTACATTATGCTGGAAGGAAAGAACAAACAATAAGCATAAAAAATAAGTTGGCTAGTATGTTAGAAGGTGAGTAAAAAAGAAAAGTGCAGTAGGACCAGGGGATTGCTGTGCTCCATAGTCGTGTTGAGTACACGATGTTCATGGAAAGACAAAAGCAGAGGAGAAGTTGGACTTGCAGATCCCTCCTGGCTGAGGGAAGAGCTGCTTCAAGGCTGGGAGTCCATCTCTGACCTGCTTTGTCTCTCTTGCCCCTCAGGCTATTTCTCGCCTCTGTGAGGACAAGTACAAGGACCTGAGAAGATCCACGAGGAAGCGGTCAGCAAGTGCTGACAATCTGACTCTGCCGAGGTGGTCCCCAGCCATCATCTCCTAACCATGGATGTCCCCACTGGAGGCCGTACCATCCCTCAGTTTCTCCTTTAGTTTGAGAAAAGACACACTTGGGGTGGTTTTGTTTTTGTTTTTCCCTTTCCTTTTCTTTTTTAACTCATAGCTCCATCAGGCTGCCTTCACGACCTCCTCCACGCTGTGTGAACTGTACGCAGCAAGGCTTTGAGGAAGCAAGATCAGTATTGTGGAAATCCTGTTTCATGCCTTTCCCCATCATCAACAGCACTTCCTTCGTGGAGGAAACAGACTGTAATCCTGGAGGAGGAAATAAATGGAAAGGGAAGTCGTATAGAGGCAGGGAAAATGGTTGAATGGCTTGGCCATTTCTTAAGTCCCCCATCTGGTCAGTAGATGAAAATGACGAAAAACACACAGTAGATAGCAGAGTTGGATGTGCATTAAAGACAAGAGTGCCACGTTTATCACCCCCATTTGGATCAGTATGTTCTGTAAGACTTCTTGCATTCCTTCTTGCTGCTTTTTTGGGATTTGGGGGATTTTCGTTTGTTTGTTTTTATTCTGTTTTCATTTTGGTCCCACAGAGCAGAGAATATAGTTTGTACCCACCATGGCACAGACATCCAAATAAATAGTACTGGTTGTTTCTCTCTGCACTACTTTTGCGAGCTGTCTTCTGAGCTTTCTTCCTCACAAGTGGGCTGTGCTTGTTATATTTCTGTATGTCTTTATTTTATACAGTTTTTCTTCAACCACGGCAAAGTTAACTTGACTATAGTGCTGAACCAAAAGTATCCCTTGCCCTTCTTACTCCTCACCCCAAGAAAATTCTAGATCATATGGGTGCTTGTGCCTTCCAATTTTCTTGCAGTTGCTGTTTTTTCCCCTTTGACCTGAAGTTTTAGTTAACAAATATCAGTCAGCCTTTGTGGACTGAAGGAAACGATGTGCAGCCAAGGGCATCCTCTAGTTGAGAACTTTTCCAGGGAGCTCAGTGTTTGCCTGAAATCATTGTGTAGGAGCCATTTCTTTGTACTCCCTGCCTAGTTCATTCTTCTACTTCCATGTCCATTGTTGCAAGCAATATTATTCTCAATTTTTATATGTTTACTTTAAATCAAAGTTAGTCTATTTGTATAAAATTTTTTAAAAATCTAAAATTTAAAAAAAAAAATGGGGTGGGTGGGGTATTCCAATGGGCGGACCACCGAAGGGAAAATGTTACTATTTACTGAGGTATTTTTCACAGAATGATGAATAAAAAAACTCAACTTGCATTTTCATTGTGGGTGCTTAGAGAAGTTATACAAAATTCAAACTGTGAAGGCTTATGCTTCATTAATTATGACCGTACTTTGTCATTTTCTGACTATCCCCGATTTCCTTACGGGCTAGATAAGAATCTTTTATATCAAATAAAGTCAAAAGGTTAAAGATAGAGTATCAAATAGTAAATTTGATATGAAGCCTGAGAGTCTGAGTCATTTACATTTTGGATTTTGTTTATTTTCTTAGGTAACAGTGACTGAGGCCTCTGAGTTTTTTCCTTTTTCAAGTCTCTGAGGCAAGTGGCAGCAGTTGGTCTGTTTCACCTCCCTTCTGTGTGAGCTTGGGAAACTTTGGACTCTTATGTTAGTCTTGAGTACCTTAAATTTGTACTCCTAATCTCCAGCATGTCTACTCTCAGTGAAACAAGCTTTGGAAATGGAAGAGACTCAGAAAGTCAAAATCTCAAGAACACCAAATCAAAAGTGCTAGTCAGGTTTCAATGGAGTATGTGTTATGTATGATCATAATTGTTCAGGCCAGAAATATGATCAGGTTCTCCCTGAACTGAACTTTCAAAAGCAAACAAGCAGAAAATGAAGAGTTAATTACCTTCCCATGTAATTGTGTTGACTTACTCTGAATGAGTACCAAAATCAGCTTCTCTCTTCAAGTAAGAGTTGAATTTAGAACTTTAAACAGAGGTCTAAAAATGTAGAAAATGTCATTTTATATTCCCTAATCTCTATATAGCTTCAAAAGGGACATATTTTCTTAGCTGAATATGAATACCTCTTAGACATAAATTCGTTCCTCTCATGTAAAATATCTTACTTTACCAATCCATTTCAGGAAAGAAGTTCTGCTGACTTTATAGCAGAAATCTTATTTTTATCCCTTTTATTTGAATGAGAGATTTGAAAATTGAATTATGTAAATATTTGATGCATCTACTATAATTTTGTGGAGTTTATTAAACTACTTTAAAAAATTGTATAGTCTATTTATTGTATGTATGTACATACAGTCTGATACCTGAAACTTAAAGTGGATTCCGTAAAACCTGGCTCAGTCTTGTTTAGACTATTGAATATTGTTTTAGCCTTGTGCACTGGACTCTACCTCTGTATAGGAAATTTTTCCATATTCATTAATTGGTATTGATCTGTATTAACTAGTCATGTTTCTTGCACTAAGGACTTTTAAAACACTGCTGTAAGTGTAGCTTTTAGTTTTACCTTTGCAGTATGAATCACTTGACACATAGGTAGATAACTTAGGTTTGGTTTTATTTTTCTACATGATGATGAAGACATAAAGTTTGTTCTCTGGTTTGTTCTAAGTTTGCCAAAAGAAACAACAAAACACAAAACCAGTATAATACCTATTGGTAAATTGTAGGGATTGTAATTTGTTCGCAGGGTGATTAAGTGCCCTACAATTAAAGCCACATGATATTTAAGGATACACTATCTTAATGTAATTTTTGAATAGAGAGATTTTTGTCATTAATGAAGGGTGAAGAAAACCACACAATTTTTTTTTTTTTTTTGGTACTGGAGATTGAACTCAGGGGCACTCGACCACTGAGCCACATCCCCAGCCCTATTTTATGTTTTATGTAGAGACAGGGTCTCACTGAGGTGCTTAGTGCCTCGCCGTTGCTGAGGCTGGCTTTGAACTCATGATTCTCCTGTCTCAGCCTCCCTAAGTGCTGGGATTACAGGCTTGAGCCACTGCACCTGGCTAAACCACACAATTTTTTGACTCTAATTTTAGATTTGATTTAAACAGCAAAGTCATTGGGACAATAAATATACAGCCCAAAGAATTTTGTTTTACTTTTATTTAACTGGGGAAGGAAAGGAAGTCAGGGATCTAAAACCAACTTGGTGGGCAAGGTGGGAGATCTGCAAGCCCTATGAGCTGCTCTGGTGCCTTAATGCACTAGGTGAGGCCAGGGGCACAGCCTCGTCTTGTTGCCTGTCTGCTCTTTCAGGATGGGTCTCCTGTGTTCCTTCTCTTGGTCTTTACCAGGGGTGTTTCCATCTTGGAGTTTCTCCTGGTTCTTGGGATTTTGCTCCTTAGCTGCAAGGCAGAATTTGGGGTGTGAGCAATTTTGACTTCCTGTTGTTTTTGAGTAACCTCACCTGGAGCCACATTTTATGGCTTTGAATTTTTAAAAAAATAAAATATGATTCCTGGTTCATTGTAGGTGTTTAATAAGTGTTAAATAAATAAATACATACATAGAACAAATAGTGCCTGCCTTCCTGCTGCATTTTTGTTATAATGTTGAGATAAAGATCAACAGATTTTGGGGGTGCTGAGAAAATGAATTATTTTTAAGAACAGTGGGAGAAAATATATTAGTCCTGTGAGTCTTGAGTGATTCAGAACAGAATGAGACTTCCTTAGAATCCTCCATCAATGGAAATGGTTGTGTGATCGAGGCCTAATAGATGTCCTGTTTTATCTCAAGTCACTATCTCCCTGAACTTTACTGAAGTCAGCATCTCAAGACTTATACTGGTGGATCCCAACCATAGAGAATCATCCTTGTTGGAAAAAAAGAAGGAAATAGGAAACATGCCCCTGAGTTGAGATGAGGAAAGGACACTTAAACGCTCTGCAGACTGTGAGGAAAGCCCTACAGATAACTTCATTAAGATAATGATTTGCTGTTGCTGAATGCTGAGCCTTACTAGAAAACCTGCACCTGAAAGCAGATTGCCCCACAGGTACCAAACAAGCTCCTGTGGAGATTAGGGAGATGCCTAGGAATGTTTGCAGCATTAGGGAGATGCCTAGGAATGTTTGCACCACAAAATTGGTGTTGGGCATTTGGACCTGACCAAGTCAGTAGACTTCCTCTTCAGTTTTTCCTGTTAGATTTTCTTAGAGTCTGTATATGTGAAGGGACTACAGATATTCATGTGCCATTTCCCATGAGAAATTTCCTTCAGGAGTTAGTTGTCATTACCAGAATGATCTGCTTTTATTAAATGCTCAAGCAAAATGTCATTGGAGATTGCTGTATGTGTGCATTGCTTCAAGTCTAAGCTGTGCATAAGCACCCAAGCAAAGATTTGTCCTAGAAACTATATCTGTCCCTTGCAGATTTTTGTAGAAAGTTCTGGAAGAATTTGTTAACAGTAAGAAATGGACTTAGACATGGTGTCTGAGTGGCATTTGGATTTTACAGGTCTCAATAAATGGTCTTTAATGATTTGGTTTGGGGTAGGGGTATTTATTCCTTTTAAGAAATATTGTTTATATAAGTAAGTTATTTCAAATGTGGGCTAAAATAATGTTATTTCAAAATAAATACAATTTTGGACAAAAATATTAAATGGAGCTTGAACTTACGCATAACATTTTGTTAACATTGGTATTAATGTGTGTTGTAATGAAACTTTGGGTTTTGAATCTCCGTCTGAAATTGACTTACAGTATAATCTTGAACAAATTGCTTCACCTCTGGATCTTTCAGTGAACTGGGCTTTCAATCTTGCTGGTTGTTTTTGCATCCTTGCTGTTTCTGAACACACCTTGCACAGTTACTCTCACACCACGACTGTTGAATACATGTAGGAAGGCTGGGTCTAGTAAACGACAAGTACAAGCCTGACTGAATTTCCCTGGGGGAAATCAATTTCCCCTCCCAGAGAAGGGTGGCCTTTCGTAGATGCAGCAGATCTTGTATAAATTGGAAGGGTATCCAAATTTCAGGTACTGTCCATTTTCCCTTGGGTCTCCTGATGCAACTTAACATTTAGCTTGTCCTTAACTTGGGCTTTACTGGGTCTGGTGATTTCTTATCCACATTGGCAGATACAGAAAATCTCAAAACAGGAAAGTTGAATGTTTTTGAATGTTGAATGGGTTGAATGTTTTGAATGTTGAAAGTTGAATGGGTCCATCCTAAAATGAATCTTTCTTGAAAGGGGTGCTGCATCATGGGTATCCTCTGATTGATTGATGCTTATTACAGGCCTGTAGACCAGTGCTTAGGAAGCCCAACCTTGGAAGGGAAGGATTTTGCTCCTTTCTTATGGCATCTCCCATTCATCCAGGAAGATGGGAAGCAGCCACTTTCAGGTTTCCTTCATCTGTCTCTGCTCATTAGCTCTTGTGGTCTATGTGAAAGGACTTGCATTGGGGTTCTGAAAGTTGATGTCCACTCCAAGGACAAGACTAGCATTTGAGGTATGATGATAACATAAAGGATTATTGTACAAGTTCAGAATACCCAAATACAAGGCCTGTGACATGAATGACATATGGTTTGGCAACTAACTCATCACCTTTACAACAGTGAAGTGTGTCACTAGACTATCTTAAGATCCTTTCCACACTTAACACTCAGTTATTCTATGAATGACCTAGTTATTCTGGGATTTCCTAGGCATTTTTGAGACTCTGAACCACAGACTTGCTCACCCCTTAATCTTTGGAAAACAACAAATAAAGAATTGGGGAATGTAGCAAAGCATACGGAGTCCCAAATGCCTATTAGCTCCCTTCCTTCATTCTCTATAACATCCTGCAGAGCAATGGCCTCCTAAGTGTAAGCTAAACTGGAAATAATTTCTTTTCTAGAGTATTATCAAGAAAATGTATGTATTTCCATAATGAATGGATTTTTTTGAAGGCTTTACCTGGCCATTATCCATTCAAAAAATGTTGACCATGGACTATGCTGGACACCATGTCTCCTAGGTGTTGAGGACCAATATGATGAGAAGAGATAAGGTCTTTGCTTTTCTTGTGGACATTCCAGTGGGCATTCAGTCACTAAATACACAGATAGCATACTTTGGATTGTGATACATGTCATGAAAGAAATTGGGTGGTGTGACAGTAATGTGCAGGGGTAACTTGGTGGAAGCAACCTTGTGAGTAGTGGTCACTATGGAAGACTTGAAAGAGGAAGAGCTGGAGGAAAGGAGGATAGTTGGAGATGGAGGTGGAGAAGAATTGGGCCTTGTAGGCCCTGACAAAGAACACAGATTTTGAGACTAGTAGATTCCTACTAAAACATTTAATTGGATTGTATCATTTATTATATTCAGCTCTGCCAAATGTGATTCTGGTATAAAGGGGCATAGGAAGCATAGTTCTACCTTCACAGATTACACACAGGGAAAGAACAACTAGCAAATTCATAAGATGGAATTTTACCACACAACTAGGAAGAATCACTCATCATTTATCAATTACTTTGTTATATATTCATGAAGTTTCAAAGTACTTAACCTACAATCTACCAGGTATTGGGTCTAATAGGAATATATCAGGACTGAAAACTGGCCTCTACCTTTCTAAAACTGGTAGTTTGGGGTTGGATTAATGGTTCTGACTTGACAATAATGAAAATAAATATGTGCTCATCCTATTACGGGCATGAAGCAGACTACCTGAACCTGTCTCTGGTGACAGAATATACATGAGGTGTGTTTGGGATAGGCATTCATGGCTTCTACAGTTATTTTTTGAATATTACATATAAGCCTGTTTTGAGGACCTAGAAGTTGATGTAATTGCCATTAAGAAAATCTAGGAGAAACATTTACAAAGTGGTTAATAGATCAGCAAGATGGCAGTTACAAGATCAATATAAAAAAATCGACAGCTTTCCAATTCACCAGCAATAACCAATAACAATGTAATGGAGAAAAGATGCCATTCAAAATAGCAATGGATTATATAACATATCTAAGGACAAAAACATATATCAGGTGTTCACCATGAGTTCAGCACAGTTTAAGTCCATAGTACATGTTCTAACCCATCCTCGCCACAATTTTGTGAGGTACCTGCTGCTATCATTCCTAGATAAGGATGTTTTAGCTTGGAAAGATTAAAAGCCTGATCAGCAAGCCATAAAACAAAGAAACATGACTTAAGGGCTTATTTTTAATCACTGTCATATGACCATTTACTGCCTCTGATGAGTAGAAAACCTATCAAGAAATGGCTATCTGCTTAAATGTCATATCCAGCGGGGCACGATGGCACAAGCCTGTAATCCCAGCATTTAGGAAGGCTGAGATGAGAATTGCAAGTTCAAAGCCAGCCTCAGCAACAGCGAGGTGCTAAGCAACTCAGTGAGACCCTGTCTCTACATAAAACACAAAATAGGGCTGGGGATGTGGCTCAGTGGTCGAGTGCCCCTGAGTTCAGTCCCTGGTACAAAAAAAAAAAAAAAAAATGTCATATCCTCTTAGAGATCTTGTCTACCACCATCACCACCATCACCCCTGCCCATGAAAGTAATGCCTTCCCTTTTGCATGGCCCTACTTTAAGCCTACAGTGGATTGAACAGTGTTTTTCAAAATTCAGGCCAACCCAAAACCTACAAATGTGATCTTATTTAGAAATAGGGTCTTTGTAGATGTAGCTAATTAAGATAGGCCATAAGGATGGTCCCTAAATCCTATGACTTGCCCTTATAAAAAGAAGGAAATTTGGAAACATGGGTATATGGGGATATGTAGACACCACCATGTGAGGATGGACATAGATATTGAGGGGGCACCAAGGATTGTTGAGGCCACCAGAAGCTGAAAGAGTCAAGGAAGACTTGCATGGAATTTTTTCAGAGAGCATGATCTGCTTATTTGTAGCTTCCAAAACAGAATAAATTTCTGCTAAAAGCTATCCAATGTGTGGAAATTTGTTATGGCAGCCCTGGGAAACCAACACTCATACAATACCTAAATACCTAAATAAAGGAAATGCTGAATTTTACTGGAAGTCATCAAAACAGATCTGAAGAGGTGAGGCGTACCAGCCATGTTCCTGAGTGTGAAGTCACAGTACTGCAAAAATGTCACAGGCTCTTTGTCCCTTCTCTCCTTTGTCCAATGTGTCTTAAGCACACCAAGCTCTGTCCCAGTTTAGCATCTTTCTCTGAGCTGTTATTTCTAGCATCCCCCTGCCTCTGAAATTACATTGCCCATTCTTCTCATTTGGATATCTGCTTGAATGTCATGGCCTCCTTATAGACCTGTTCTGACACCAGCCCCCATAGAAGGTAACAACCCCTTCCCTCTTGCCCTCATTTTAAGCCTTGCATAACTCTCATCACTGTCTGCTTGTTTATTTGTTTATTGTCTTCCTCTTGTGCCTGGAAGGGAGATGGGGGGCTATGACTAACTCATTCTCTGCTGCATCCCCATGCTCAACACTGGCCAAGCCTTTAGATGAGTAGGTGAGTGAGTGGATAGTGTAGTGCCCAAGTTCAGAGAATAAGAGCAGAAGTGGAGCTGTAGCCAAAATAATCTTAAGGAAAAATAATACAGCCAGATGCATTGCACAAGAACACATACAAATGGCCAACAGATACAAAAAATTGCTTATCATCACTAATCATCAGTGAAATGCAAATCAAAGCCACGATGAGATAGCACCTCACACATATGTCAGGATAACTATTATAAAAATAGATAAAAGACAAGTGTTGTCATGGATGTGGAGAAAAGGGAACCCCTGCACTGTTGGTGGGAATATAAATCGATGCAGCCATTATGAAAAACAGTACAGAGATTCCTAAGAAAACTAAAATAGAACTACCAGATGATCCAGCTACCTCACTTCTGGGCATTTATTGAAAGGAACTGAAATCAGTGTATCTGAGAGACATCTGCATTCCATGTTTATTGTAGCACTATTCACAATAGCCAAGATATGGAAGCAATGTAGGTGGAAGCATCAGATAAATATATAAAGAAAACATGGTATTTACACACAGTGAAATACCATTCAGCCTTAAAAGGAGGAATTACTTCATTTGTTACAAATGGATGAACCCAGCAGACATTATGCTAAGTGAAATAAATGGCACAGAAAGACACACATAGATATAGTTGTCCCTGTGTATCCATGGGGAATTTGTTCCAGGATATGCCAAAATCCACAGGTGCTCAAGTCCCTTGCATGAAATGGCATAGCATTTGTACATAACCTATGCACATCCTTTTAGGTACTTTAAATCATCTCTAGACCAATTAAACTACATAATATAATGTGCTATGTAAATACTGTTATCATTTAGAGAATGACAAGAAAAAAGTGTTCAGTAAAGATGAACTTTTAGGGAGGGGGTATTTTTCACCTGTAGTTGGATGAATCTACTGATGCAACCTGCAGATATGGAGGACTGACTATAGCAAGATCTTACTCATGTGGAACCTCAAAAGTCCAACTCAGAAGTAGAAAGTAGAATGGTCATTACTAGAAGCTGGGAGAGGGGGGAAATGGGAAAAGGGGAGATATTGGTACAAATTTTCAGTCAGGAATAATATGCTTCAGTAATCTATTGCACAAAATAGTGTCTACAATAAAGGATAATACATTATATATTTCAAAATTGGCAAGAGTGGCTTTCAGATGTTTTACCTCAAAAAGTATGTGAAGTGACGAATTTGTTAAATACTTTGATTTAATCATTCCATGATGTAGGGAAACATTACATGGTACCCCATAAATATGTACAACTATTTGTCAAAACTAAAATTAACAAAAGAAGTTGAGCCATGAGGTGGCTTAAGGAAAGAAACAGAGCTTAAACTAGGTGTGTGTAGAATCTCAATAAATGGGAAGGAAAGGAATTCCAGCCTAGGAAATGTAGAGCCCTCTGCGTTGCTGGGGGGCAGTGGTAGAGAATCTGGTCACAGATGTATGTCACAAATATGGGAGACTTTGGAAGTCAACAAAGGAAATTACTTGCCTTAAATGTAACTTTTTTTTCTCCAAAAACAATACTGATTGCTTACATTTTCAGACATTTCCAATTCACAAAACATCCTTCTTCATCTCCTGAGAGTCACTCTGATATAGGGAGAGTGAATGTTATCCCCATTATTTTCCAGATGGAGTTGACGTCTGGAAATGTTAAGTGACTTGGCAAAGTTCACACCACCAGCAGCCAACAGATCTTCCATTTCTTCTACAGCTGCCCCTCAAACCACAGAGTGAGGCAAGCTACACCTGTCATATCTCCACGTGGGTAGTCCTTGGAGAAAGACAGCTGCAATATTTTAGTTTAAAAAACACTTAGCAAATAATGTACCTACAAGCACGAGTGCTGTGTAGGGATTCTGTTATTTTTATGGTTGCTAAATGTAGAAACCACACAGATGAGGGGTCTGTCCTGTTAGCAACATTTGATACAAATCTAGGAGTTGCTATTTCAGAATTGCTGCTTTACCCTCAAGTGGTATCTCCTTCCCTTCCAGTCTCAGTTTAGGAGCTTTAAAGAACCTGAAAACTCGATGATTTCATGCATAGCTAGCACCCTGCTCTGCATTTCTGATGCCATGGCCCTTAACTTTGGCAGGTGTGGATCCTGGTGGCCTGTGCTTTTATTTTTCTGTACTTGCAACCTCTTGTTTTTGACTTGCTTTTTCTAGCTCAAAATGTGCCCATCCTATGACTTTTATTGGTTGCTTCAACTCAGAAGTCACCTCTTCATTGGCCTTTCCTGGCCAGTTTATCTAAAATAACACCAATCCCTACATCTCACCCCATCACTCACTGTTACTCTTATTTTATTTGCTTATTTAGTAGCATGTTATATAGTTCCCTGCTTCTATACTTAGGGATTAAGTTTGACTCCCCATCAGAGGCAGAACCTACCACAACTGAAAGCTGACTTCATTGCTCACAAAGCAAGGGACAGCTGCTAAGGTACAGTCTCTTAGCAAAGTGAGGAGAATGGTTATGTTATAATTAGGACATTGGAAAGCAAAGTTCAAAGTACATTTGTGGGAGATTGAGGGTTTCAGTTCCAATTACAGCATCTTACCTTTTCACTTACTGGTGAACTTACAATGAAGCATATGCAAATTCTATATTTTAACTATCTCCACTATAGGACCTTTAGTTTTGCAAATTGCTTGACATTGGTTCCTAAAATTTTGGCAAATTCACCATTGTGTTAACAAATACAAGCTGTAAGGACTTAGTGTACCTAACTGCTGAAGTTTCTTTGATTCTGTGACTATATATTTTCACATACATATACATCTCATTCTCTTCAGTGATCTGCTATAAAGTAAGGAGAATTTTGGTGTTAAATTACATTAAGGCATTTTCTCCACCCAGGTTCTGCCTGTATATGATATTTGTGAGAGTAAACCAGCTCTATTCTCAAACTTGGAAGAGTTTGTCATCTTTAGATGAATTGGATTGAATCTTGGTGCTTCTATGAAAATTTTGTAGCAATTAGGATCAGCATGTTAACAAGAAAATGTCCTAAAATAATCAGAGCAACTGGGCATAGCACAAAATTTTCCAGCATTGCAGTTTATTTATTTAGAGCTGAAGCCCAAGGTTGAATGTTCTGGGCAAGCAGTCTATGGGAGGGAGGAACTTCTAGTATGGTGCAAAGAGGGACCTAGAGTTTGAAGGAAGAGAACAAACTCACTGCTGATTCAAGGGTATAATGATTCCGGCCCTATGGCTTCTCCTGGAGGAAACCATGCAAGGCAAACGAATTGCCACTCGATGAGAATTGTTCTTCACTCAGCCTCAGAAGACTTGGGGCTCTGAAGAGACAAGATTACTATCCTCCCCTTGATGTTCCAAGCAGAAAAAGGGTGTGTAAAAATGGCTGATACTGAAAGGCCACTTTGCTGCCTGAAGAACATAACATTATTCTTGTTAGCAAAAAAGACTTAAGTGAGCCACTTAGGGTGCAAACAGGAGTAAATGCATGTAGAGGGAGGGGGATGGAAGAGAGAAGAAGGAGATGGAAGCAGGAAGCCAAGGTTCTGCAAAGGGCATTTTTGGGTGCGTTAGGTGATGGGTGTCTCCTTATCCACAAATCCTTCTGCAAAGAGCTGATACCTTACAGGCCAAAGTAGTGATTTCACTGTACATCTCAAAGAAGGGAATTGCATTTGATGAGAACCTGTGATGCAAGTGAAGATGGAAACTTACTGAAAAACCAAGGAGTTGCCTCCAGTAAATTTACACTTGAAAATAACTCATATTATTTTCATATCTGCCATAAACATCTCCATTTGACTTGAGGGCACACTTCCTCCCTGTCCAGCCCTCTGTGCCACACCTGGTACTCCTCTTGCATCTCCATCACAATGAGAGGCAGCCCTGTTTGCCCAGATATCCAGGCAAGGAAGACTTCCTCCACTCCAACACAGGTGCGCATCCTCGCCTGTCCCTCTCCACCTGGCCTCTTTAATACCCTTTGATTCCATAGGTCTATATCTCACCTAATGCAGATGTCCATCACCTCACCCCAGGGTCACCATAGTAGCTATAGGAGCTCTCATTTCCAGTTTTGCCTCTTTCTGATTTATTTACTTCACAACAGGTTAGTGCCACCTCCTGAAATGCAGATCTGATTGTCACCTTCGTAGCAGACCTTGTCTCAGACTTCCGCTTGTCTATGGAGTTGAAACCCATACTCTCTAGTATCAAATAGGAGCCCTTGTAGGCTTCCAGCCACTTCCACCCCAGCTGTGCTGCCCTACTCCTAACTCGAGCTTTGGGCATCCTGAATTATGGGCAGTTTCCTATACCCACTGGGGTAATTTCCAACTTTGAGCCATTGCACATGCTGCTTACCCCATCCAAAGTCAAAGCAGCATGTGCAATGACTCACTCAGTTAGCCTTGCAACTGGCACAAGTCTCTCCAGGGGCAATCAAGCCCCTCCTTTGGAAGACTTCCCTAGCCCTAACACTGTCCTTTTACAGTGCGGCCAATCAACAATTGGCTCTTCTGCCTCCTGCTCCACATGGTGATCTCCCAGAGCAGAGACATGTCTATCATTATAGCCCTAGTACCAGGCACTATGACTGGCATATGCCATTCACTGAATAAAAAACAGTGACTTAATAGGACTTGAGATACTTTGAAAGTATCTCACCTTGAGAAGGGCGGATTTTTATTCTTCCACCAAGACTAAGGGGCAGAGAAAGATTGAAAAGCAAGTGTGCTAGAGGTGGCCATGATGGTTAATTTTTGGTGTTATCTTGACTGATCAAGGGATGCCTAAAGTGTGTGTGAGAGTGTTTCTGGAGAAGACCAGAATGTGGGTCAGTGAACTGAATAGAGAAGACCCATATTGGATATGGGTGCACCATCATCAGGCTGGGGGCCTGGTTGGAATGAAAAAGTACAAGAAGCAGGAAACTTTCTCTCTGCTGATTCTCTCCCTTCCTAAGTGGGTGGGATTTTTCTGCTCCTGGACACCACACTCTGGGTTTTACAATCTTGAATGTGGATTTGCATCAGCTGCACTCCAGAGATCTTTAGGCCTTTCACTTCATACTGGGGCTGCATATTGACCTCTTGTTCTGAGGCTTTTGGCTTCTAAGACTGAACAACTATTGGGTTCCCTGGCTCTCCAGCCTGCAGAGAGCCATTGTGTGATTTTTGAGCCTCTGTGACTATGTAAACCAATCTAATAATTCTCCTCTTATAATAAAATGTGTGTGTGTGTGTGTATGTGTATGAAAGAGAGAGGAGGGAAATATATTCTGATAGTTCTGTTTCTCTGGAAAATCCTAATACAGTGACCTTAGGGTTCACAGCAGATGGAAATATGGATGTTTAGTGCCCATCATCTGCCCCATGGGAAGAAAGGTGGTTCAGGGGGTTGGAAAACACTCTGAAAATAGCAGAACATCATGTCCATATAAAGGATTATGAGTGATATTAAAAGTCAAAAGAGGCATTTTATGGAGAAAAGTTACAGCAGTGAAAATAAATTAGCTAAACTAACTTAACAGGAAATGATCATTCCATGAAAAGAGGCTGACACACTGAGGCAGGCTGAGCTGGCAACTTGGCAGTGTATAAAAAGCCCAGGAAAGGGTGAGGTGTGGAGGACTCTGACCAGAGGTAGTGAAAGAGCCTTGTGGAAGTTCTATATCAGAAGAACATCTAAAGATTTAGACAGTTGACTTCAAAGCAGCATGGAGGAAAGTAGGAATTATTTATTCTTCCTTTGTGAATGTCTTCCAAAAATACCCCTGATCTAGGCTCTCAGGCACTTCAGGACAATAAAACAGTCACCTTGAGCTGGACGTGCTTGATGGTGATAGTATCATCTACCTGGTGTACTCTTTCCTCTCTTCTCTCGTACACACACACACCAAGTCAGATTTAGAATGCTGCACTACAAGTTCTACTTTTACTTTGAGTCTCTACTGTTAGGCTTCTTATGACCACCATGAGTATTGTTTGAATTGAGCATGTTTCAATAAGACCCTCTGAAGGTTTGCACAAGTCCCCTGTGCATGCACACATGCCTGCAGATGTGTATGGATGGTTCTGTGGTTAAGTGGAAAGATGGCAGTCCTGGAAGAGTCAGCTTTGAGCCCAAATTCCTACAGGATCTTGGGCAAATTTCTTCCCTTATGGCATTAGTTTGCTAGGACTGCTATAACTGAATATAAACTGGCTGCTTACACACCAGAAACCTATTCTTTTACAAGTTTTGGAGGCTGGAAGTTCAAGATCAAGGTGTCATCTAGATTGGTGTCTTCTGAGGCCTCTTGCCTTGGCTCACAGATGTCCATCTTTTCCCCAAGTCTCTCCTCTGTGCATACACGTCCCTGGTGTTTGTGTTTCCTGATTTCTTCTCATTAGGACACCAGTCAGATTAGATTATGACTCACCTTAGTGGCCTCATTTTAACTTAATTATCTCCATAAGACCCTATCTCCAAATTTTGAGGTATTAGGAGTTGGGGCTTCAACATAGAAATTTGGGGAGGATACAGTTCAGCCCATAACACTTTTCTTAACTTCATTTTTGCTCTTTGATGTCTGAAGGAGTTCAGTGGATGACTTCTGAAGTTCTTTTTAAATCCACAACTGCTGACTGAGAGTGTGGGCTTTTCCCTCTATCTCATGAAATCATAAATAATTAGGTGGCAGAGGCCATATTATTTTTCTTTCTTCATATATTTCTCCATCTGAAGATAACTTCTCTCCTACTTCATCAGCTGCTGATGTTGCCTTTGCCAATGTTATCTGAGCTGTTCTCCCCGACAGCATGGACTTTAGGATGGCAGTTAATGAACAGAAAGAAAGTAGGGACTCATAAGATGATTGACCCAGCCACAATATGGCCAGTATGTGCAGCGGCTTCTGCAGGTCACAGCATTTGTGGTTAGATTCCCCCTGAAAATGCAATAAAAACTCCACTTGACAAGAGGCACAGGCAGACCCCTGCTCGGTGAGGATGAATTGTGTACTGATGTCATAAACTGCACACAGCAAAGCCATTTGCTGTGGAAGTTGGAAGGAGCACACCTAGAATCCTTACTTAGAAACATGTTTGACTCATTGAACATGTTTGACTCTAGCTTTCAACATACATCCTCACTCCAATGCCAAGATTTACTTTCTTCATTGAGAACTTTTCATGTTGCAAGTCCTTAAGTTAGAATATTTTCACATCACAGAAGCCTGTCAAATTTGATTTGAATCTCAGAGGCAGAAAAGGGGCTCATTATAGAGGAATGGACAATAAGTTCACATTCTTACAGGAGACACAGTGTTTCCCCCTCTGTGTCTAATGAAGGCCCTCATTAGAGACACCACATGACACCTGTGTTGTAAGAGGGATCTTGGCACAGGAGAGAACTAGGTGTTGAATTACCAGTAGGACTCCTTACCGGTAAAGGTTGAGAGGCTCAACTTTACCACTATGGTTTTTTTTTTTTTAATATTTTTTTAGTTGTAGATGGACACAAATATCTTTATTTATTTTTATGTGGTGCTGAGGATCAAACCCAGTGCCTCATGCATGCAAGGCAAGCACTCTACCACTGAGCTACAATCTCAGCCCCACCACCATGGTTTATTATTTATTGAAAAACAGAAGGTAGTAAAATAAACAGTATTTTGTGCAAGGTTAAAAAATAATAACCCTAGTCACTGAGGAAAAAACATGTTTTTCTCTCAATGCTATTATTTTGAAAACAAAATATTTGGAGCATAACTTTTCAGATGTTGAAAATAGGCAGCAATCTATCATAATCTCTGATATAATATAAACAAATGAAGTGAGCCCTATAATGTTTTGAGCTTTTACCTGGAGGTACTTTTTGGACTGACCCCAGAAAGCAACCCAAAAGAGCATGGATGTATCACTGAATTGAGAAGATAGAGATCAAAGTTTAGGGAGGTCAACATAGCTGAAATGTGTAGGGCAAGATAGAGGAGGAAGCTACATAGAACTCTAAAGATCTGCATAGATGTCCCTTTGAGTCTTCAGCTGAATGTTAAGCTGTTTGTGCAAATTGTGAAACTCTGTACAGCCAGGAAATGAAAAATCTCAAGGAAATTTTAAGCTAAATAATTCCCAGGTTCATAGCAGGAAGACATTTAAGCTCTGACCAATCTCAGTTGGGAGACCTTGTTAAACATCTGGGAAATCCAATAAAAGACTTAAGAATTGTAATGCTCTGGTGATAAGGACTAAACTAGATCCACTCTGACGAACCCTAAAATAAGCCTCTTAACTGAATGGCAAGTCAAAATTCAAAACTATTTGAAGGAAGATAAAATCCAGACATTCAACAATATAACATATACAATGCCTAGTATCCAACAAAAATAAGTAGATACATGAAGAATGAAAATGTGAACCATAATGAGATAAATCAGTCAGTTTAAATTGACCCAGAAATAATTGATCTAGATGATGGAATTCACATTTGAGGCCTTTTAGACAAGTTATTATAAATATATTTAAGGATTTAAAAGAAAACAAATGGCCAAACGCAGTGGTGCAAACCTGTAATCCTAGCAACAGGGAGGCCGATGCAGGAGGATCACAAGTTCAAAGATAGCAAGTTAGCAAGACCCTGGCTCAAAATAAAAAATTAACAGGACTGGGGATATAGCTCAGTGGTAAAGCATCTCTGGG
Source organism: Geosciurus inauris (assembly GCA_004024805.1). Classification (NCBI taxonomy): domain Eukaryota; kingdom Metazoa; phylum Chordata; class Mammalia; order Rodentia; family Sciuridae; genus Geosciurus; species Geosciurus inauris. The sequence goes on along the minus strand of PVHX01001059.1, from coordinate 98,611 downwards.
TTCAGTCCCCAACACCAAAAAAAACCTCCAAAACTTTGCTTTAAAAAAATTTTAAAATATATCATGAGAAGAATGGTTACATTGACATCAGAAAAATGTGCTCAGGACAAGAAATACTTCTAGAGATGAGCAAGGACATTTCATAATGACAAAATGGTGAATCCATTAAGAAGACAAAAATTCTAAAATGTACACATCTGATAACAAAACTTCAGAATATATGAAAATATGAAATATATGAAAACCATACATTTCAGAATATACGAAAACCATCAGTCAGGAAACAACATTTATACCTGTTGTTTTAAATTAAAAAGAAGGGAATGGAAGTTGGTAGACTAGAGAAGCCCACTGTCTGGCAGCTGCTCCCCAAGACTAAATTAAATTAAAATACTACAAAGATATTTTTTAAGTCATTTTATCTACATAGATTTATTGGGTAAGTACACTAAACCAGGGCATTAATCTAGATGGCAGGAAAGCAGTTTTTTTGTTTTTTTGTTTTTTTTAAATTTTTAATTCTTTTTTTAGTTGTTGATGGACCTTTATTTTTTTTATTTATTTATATGTGGTGCTGAGAATTGAACCCAGTGCCTCACGCATGCTAGGCAAGCGCTTTACCACCAAGCCACAACCCCAGCCCCAGGAAAGCAGTTTAACAGATTTGACGCTGGCCTCAAGAAGTTCACAATAGGCTTAAAATACAGATTTAAGAGATCAAAAGATACATCTCATGTTGTATTTTTCTTAGACTCTCAGTTTTTGAATCAAATAAATCATTAAGCTATTGTGGGCTGTTTTCCATCTTGAGGTATCACTGCTTGGCCTCACAAATGTCACAGAGCTTCTTAGCCATCCCTGCTATAGGCCCACGTGGCTCCATGATCCTTGCCCTTGTTCAGGTAGAACCCAAAGTAATGGAAATGTAGTAAAGAATCACTGCCAACATTCTATAAAACTAGAACTTTTAAAAAAAATTTTTAATTTAATTTAATTTTTTGTGGTGCTAGGGATTGAACCCAGGGCCTTGTGCATGTGAGGCAAGCACTCTACCAACTGAGCTATATCCCTAGCCCACTAAAACTCTTCTTTAGGACCCCAGTCAGGCTTGTGATGAGCTGTTGCATGTCCCCTGTCCTGCTTTCTACCCGTTCTCCAAGCAAGCAATGAGCTATCAATGTGCTTGCATTGTGAGAATATGTTTTTACAAAGGTAAAACATTAGGGTTCAGTGTGATTCACACTTGTTATGGCTAATTAAACCCATTTAGGGATTAAAAACTGTCATTACTTGGAAATCATTCTAAAATATCCACTTTACTTAATCTTTTAAAATTTGGTTGTATTTCCCAAGGAAACTGCCCTGGAGGTAGTGTTAGGATTATAATGGATTACTCCTAAAAGAGCTTTTTTAAGAAGCCATATTCTGCTAATAGGCTAATATTCTGCTAATAATAATTCTGCTTTGCTGCCCTTAATAAATGACTAAATTGATTTATGCCATTTCTTTCCTAGAAAGATTAATATAGCTTTTTCACATTCTATAGATTTCAGCTGGTTCCAGAAAGGAAAAGCAGCTCCTACAAAGATGTATCTCCAAAGCCAGCCTCAGCAACGGCGAGGCGCTAAGCAACTCAGTGAGACCCTGTCTCTAAATAAAACACAAAATAAGGCTGGGGATGTGGCTCAGTGGTCGAGTGCCCCGAGTTCAATCCCTAGTACCAAAAAAAAAAAAAAAAAAAAAAAAATATATATATATATATCTTCTAGTCTTGCCTGATGAGGAGAACTTCTCTATATAGCTTTCCCAGGTTTTCGCTTTGCTTCTATCTTTGTATATAATGGAAGGAATATGAATGTTGGAGTTAAATAAATTGGGATAGAATCCCAACTGTGCCACCTCTAACCTGTGTGATGTTAGGCGGTTTTGAAATCTCATGGAGCCTTATTTTCTTTACCTATGAACTGCCTCACTTATAGGTATGTGTGTATAATATAAATATTAGTTCTCTCCTTAATGCTCACTTGATACCTCTATTGTAGGCCTTAATATTTATTTTCGTCACATGACCATGTCTTACTCTTGGGGTCTGGAAAGGTGGTCAGTGTTCTTACTGTTAAAAATATACTTGTCCGTCTCTGGGAAAGGCTGCCTATTCACTTGTGTCCTTAGTCCTAGCACATTGTCTGGCATGACATGGAAGCTCAATGTCTGAGCCAGCCTTCTGTTTTATGGCAAAATACCTGAGAAAATCAACTTAATGAGGAAAAACATTATTTTGTCTCTCTCATTTCAGAGGTTTCAGTTCATGGCTGGCTCTACTTTCTGGGCCTGTGGGTGAGGCAGAACATCACAGCAAGGAGGACATGGTGTAGGAAAGCTGTCAGCTCATGGAAGTCTGGAAGCAGAGAGGGATGAAGGAACAAGATAAATCCTTCAAGAGCATGCCTTCAGTGACATAACTTCCTCTTTCTAGGCTCCTTCCTAAGGTTTCCATCACTTTCCAAGAGCACTACTAGCTGGGGACCAAGCTTTCAACATGTAAGCCTTTGTGGGACATTTCAAATATAAACTAAGACACTCAGTGTATTATTGTTGAATAAAATTCTCATTATCAGAAACACACAATAAAGAGGAAGAGGAAGAGGCCAGGGTCTCACTGTCCTCTTCAAGGGGACCTCCAGATGACCTAAAAACCTCGCAGAAAGTCCCACCTATTAAATGTTCCACTGCGTCCAATAGAGACCCCTTGGGGACCAAATCTTTGCCACATGGCCATTTGGAGGATGCCTAACATCCAAACTACAACAGAAGCTGAGGCCACAGCACTCCTGTGGGATACAGGGTGGAGAGCTTTAACATCAGACAATATATCTGGGTCTCATCTCCTCCATTTACTAGGTGGGTGGCCTTGAGCCATCAAGTAAATACAGAGCATTTTTGTCTCTCTCCTATCCCCTGCTCCTACCCAGATCACTCTCTGAGATGTAAAAGTGATTATTCTGGGGCTGAAGAGGCAGTTCAGTGGTACAGAGCTTGTCTAATATGCTCTAGGTCCTAGGTTTTGATTCCCAGAGCTGCCCAAAAAAAAGAAAAGTGACTTTCTGACAGTTGATGTCACCTGATCCAACTCTACTGTATCCCTGTCAATCTATTTTAAACTCTTGTCTATTTTTCTCATACATAATTGTAATTTTCTTGCTTCATTGTTGCCTTTGCTTTCATGTGCAAATAGAGCTTGGTACCTGCATTAGTAGTTTCTGTGGAGGTCAAGGCTGCACCAACTACACCTCAACAAATGAAATGGGTTGTCCCCTACCTTCCTTTCCTTTTTCATTCCTTAAGAGAAAACAAGAATTAAAAAGACCTCCTGAGAGGCATCACGATACCAGACCTTAAACTTTACTACAAAGCAATAGTAACAAAAACGGCATGGTACTGGCACCAAAATAGACATGTAGACCAATGGTACAGAATAGAAGACACAGAGAGTAATGCACATAAATACAGCTATCTCATACTAGACAAAGGTGCCAAAAACATACATTGGAGAAAGGATAGCCTTTTCAACAAATGGTGCTGGGAAAACTGGAAATCCATTTGCAGGAAAATGAAATTTAACCCCTATCTCTTCACCATGCACAAAACTCAACTCAAAGTTGGTCAAAGACCTAGGAATTAGACCAGAGACCCTGCGTCTAACTGAGGAGAAAGTAGGTCCAAATCTTCATCACGTTGGATTAGGCTCCGAATTCCTTAACAAGACTCCTATAGCACAAGAAATAAAAGCAAGAATCAATAAATGGGATGGACTTAAACTAAAAAGCTTCTTCTCAGCAAAAGAAACTATCAATGAGGTGAACAGAGAGCCTACATTCTGGGAGCAAATTTTTGCCACACGCACATCAGATAGAGCGCTGATCTCCAGGATATATAAGGAACTCAAAAAACTTAACACCAAAAAAACAAACAACCCAATCAATAAATGGGCTAAGGAGCTGAATAGAAACCTCTCAGAAGAAGATATACAATTAATAAATATATATATGAAGAAATGTTCATCATCTCTAGCCATTAGAGAAATGCAAATCAAAACTATGCTCAGATTTTATCTCACTCCAGTCAGAATGGCAGCTATCCAAAATAACAGCAACAATAAGTGCTGGCAAGGATGCAGTGAAAAAGGTACACTCAAACATTGCTAGTTGGACTGCAAATTGGTGCAACCAATCTGGAAAGCAGTATGGAGATTTCTTAAAAAACTTGGAATGGAACCACCATTTGATCCAGCTATCCCACTCCTTGGCCTGTACCCTAAAGATTTAAAAAGAGCACACTACAGTAAAGCAGTCACTTCAATGTTTATAGCAGCACAATTCACAATTGCAAAACTATGGAAGCAACCCAGATGCCCTTCAATAGATGAATGGATAAAGAAACTGTGGTACATATACACAATGGAATATTATTCATCAATAAAAGAGAATAAAATTATGGCATTTGCAGGCAAATGGATGGAATTGGAGAATATTATGCTAAGTGAAGTAAGCCGATCCCAAAAAACCAAATGCCGAATGTTCTCTCTGATTAGTGGATGATGATACTTAAGGGGGGTGGGAATGGGGAACATAGGAGAAATGAAGGAACTCTGGATGCGGGAGGGGGGAGGGGGGGGGAAGGAAAGGGGAATGGGTATAGTAATGATGGTTGATTGAGATCGTCATCACTACCCTAGGTGCATGTATGAAGACACAAATGGTGTGACTCTATCTGGTTTGCAACCAGAGAAATGGAAAAATTGAGCTCTGTATATGTGCTATGACTTGAAACACATTTAAATAAAATAATTAAATTAAAAAAAAAAGACCTCCTGAGGAGATTCCTGTCTCTCGAATTGCTGGCATACAGGGTGAGACATTAGCTCAGAGAGGAATCAACAGTAGCTCTTTGAAACACCAGTGTCTGGGTCCTCTGAATATATCCTTCATTTGGGACAAACAGGCTATCACTTGTTCCAAATCAAAGTGGTTCTGAATGTTTAGAGGGTGAGCATGTAACAGTTGTGAGTTTTAAAATAGATCCAATTCCTTCCTTCCCCTTCTAGTATTTCATGGCAGAGACAGACAAAAACATACATAAGGGGAACATCAACTGGGTTGTACTTCCTTTATTTTTCACAGTGCTAGGGATCAAACCAAGGTTTTCTTCCATGAACCACATCCCCAGCCCCCTCCCCCCCTTTTCTTTCTTTTGAGATGGGGTCTCACTGTGTTGCTTAGGCTGGTCTCAAATTCATGGACTGAAGAAATCTTCTTGTCTCCACCTCCTGAGTAGGTGGGACTATAGATGTGAGCCACAGAGCCCAGCTCTATTTGTCCTTAATAAGACTCATTCGCCCAGCACTGAAATCACTACAATCACAGCCACCCATTGTTCTTTCTTCCTTCTTTCTTTCCTTCCATCCCTCCTTCCTTCCTTTGTCCCCTCCCCTTTTCTCTCCCTTCCTTCTCTCTCTCTTTTTCTTTTTCCTTCTGTCTTTCTGCTATTGCCTAAAACATACAAATGAATAAGAGGTAAATATGAAGAATAACTAAACCTGAATTTGGCCCTTGAACTGTGTTAGAGGCTGGAGCTCTGCAAAATGAGAAAGTAGTAGACACCCATTGGCCCCCCTTCCCTAACCAAGGTCCTTACTTTCACATAAAATCCAGCTGCCTTTTTGGCTCTCCGAGTAGCACCATAGTGGCTGGCAATCATAAACACCTACAAAAGGCAGCAAGAAGGTAGCTAAGATGAAAGTGGTCCATCCATTTTCTCTTGCTAGTGTGTTATAGTTATACATAATACTGGGGTTCATTTTAACATAATCATACAAGCATGGAATATAATTTATTCCAATTAAGTCCCCAGTACCTCCCCTTTCCCTCCCTTCATGCTTCTCCCTATTTTCTTTCCTCTACTGGCCTATTTGTTTATAGTTTCTTAAATCAGTGCTTTATAGATATACATAAAGGTAAAATTCACTGTGGTTGATCCATTTTCTAACAAAGATTGGTATGATTTGAAAGCACCAACTATATTCAATATAAGAAATATTGGGAAAACATTAGTCATAAAGATTCAAAGAACCAAAATTTCATCTGAGGGTCTCAAGGGTCATGTGTTTGAAGTACATCTTGCCAGGCTAGGGATGTAGCTCAGTGGTAAAGAGCTTACCTAATGTGCATAAGGTCCTGGGTTCAAAACTGTAAAAAATTGAATAAATAAAAATTAAGTGAGTCTTGCTGATCTGCAGAATGATGAATGATGAAGTTGCATTTAGAAAACTCAAGCTAATTACTGAGGACACTGGAGACATAGGAAAAAACTGCCAAACTTCCATGTCATGGATCTTACCTGTGACAAAATGTGTTCCATTGTCAAAAAAGGCAGATCATGTTGATGTCAAGATTACTTACTACATTCATTCTGTGTTGATTTTATTAAAAACTACAATAATCAGATATGGAAGACCTCTTACACACAGCAGCATCAGGTCCACCAAGTCCAAAAGAAGATAATGGAAATCATGACCTGGGAGGAGCAGACAAATTGATTTGCAAGAAGTAATCAATAGGCAGACACATCTGTAATCCCAGAGGCTTGGGAAGTCAAGGCAGGAAGACAAGATTCAGACCAGCTTCAGTACCTTAGTGAGGCCCAAAGCAACTTAGTGAGAATTTGTCTCCAAACAAAAAAACAAAAATGGGATAGGGACGTAGCTCAGTGGTTAAGCAAACCTTGGTTCACTCCCCAGTACCGGAAAAAAAAAAAAATAAGTTGTCAATAAATTGATTTCTGACAGCATTGGGAAAGACACAGAAAAGATTTGCCAGACTATTTATCTTCTTCATGCTGTCTTGAAAGAAGCCCTAATTTGAATTGGAGAAACTCATGGAGCTTCATGGTGAAGACAGTAGTTTTGGAAAAGCTACTGGGGATGAGACAGGACATGCAATATGATGAATATGAACCACTAGCCCAAGAATCTGTTTAAAACTTATATTTTTAATATTGACAAATAAAAATCCTATTTGTTAAAAAAAACAAGTCCTGCTTTCAGGAATGGTTTTTAGAGTGAAGATGACTTCTAAAAATCAGTGAGTTGCTTTTCCCATAAGCATTTTCACTTTTGATCACTTTTAAAAGGCAAAGGATCTGAAGCATCTAACTTTTTTTTTTTTTTTTTTGGTACCAGGGATTGAACTCAGGGGCACTCGACCACTGAGCCATATCCCCAGCCCTATTTTGTGTTTTATGTAGAGACAGAGTCTCACTGAGCGGCTTAGTGCCTCGCTGTTGCTGAGGCTGGCTTTGAACTCGCGATTCTCCTGTCTCAGCCTCCCTGAGTGCTGGGATTACGGGCGTGCACCACCATGCCTGACTAGCATCTAACATTTAAGGCTAGACATGAGATGTTTTGAAGCAGGTCATCCTACCCAGGGCCCCTGAAGTTGCCTCTGAGTTATCTAGGGAGGGAAATAATTGAAACAATGGTCTATTTTTATTCATCTGTTTTTATTACTTGGAAAAATACAAGCATAAATGCACACCTTCAGATGTTTTCGAAAACAAAGAGTATGCTAGTCCTAAATAGAGAGGGCATCGTCTCCACACACATAGCACTGGCACTGGTGAAACCGGTAACTGCAAAGCACACAGGCTCTGGCTTGCAGAGCACCATACAAGGGTTGGCAATTCAGAGTGACAGTTGGAGCTTACATGGGGCATGGGGAGGTGTGCCCTTGGGGAAACGTAAACTGTGCTCTAAGAGAAACCAGGCAGTACCTTTTGGTTCTAGGTAATTACGATTTGGATGAAACATCTGGCCTTCTATAGCTCTGGACTTCTGAAACTGTTAGAGTCACAGAGAGGTAGGGGCAAATGGTTGACTCTGCATTTCTAATTCCAAGGGATGTTAAGTCAGAAAGGGCTCAAGATTCGAGAAATGCCATCTAGTGTGTTATAACGGCTCCCCATCAATTGAGTGAAGAGAAAGAACCACTCTAAATGGTTGGCCTTGCTCAAAAGGCCAACACTCTATGTAAAAAATGGATAATGAACAGGCGAGAGACTAGAAAAGGTGAACTTAATGATAGCTTCTGTTGATGGAATGTTTCCCCTGTGCTAGGTGGATTATGCCCCTTCTATCTCTTAACAACCCTGAGAACTAAGTGCTGTTATTATTCCCATCTTACAGCCAAGTAAGACTCAGGTTAAACGATGAGACTAAGGCTCAAGTCCACACCCTTCTATTGTATTTTCTCTACTCTTGATGAAGTTGAACTATCTCCCAGCTGAGCAGTAGTGAGTATAAAGGAAGGTCATTGGACAGTGATGAGATCAAAGCCCGGCAGTGGTATTGTGGGGCCAGAGTGGTAGGGGAGACGGGCTGGCAGGTAAAGATGCTAAACTGAGGCCGCCTGGTGGTGCATGTCATAGTGAGCATAGCACATCCAACTGCCTCAGGCACAGGAGAACAAAGTCTCTGAAAGTCATCCAGAAAGAAGGTCAGGTGACCAGAGTAGAAGCAGCAGCCCTGGTAGGTCTCAGAGGCAATAGAAATCATAGGGAACTGCAAGAAGTTTAGTTCTGCTAGAGGGTGGCGCTCTGGGTAGGAAACTGGGAGGTGAGGCAGGAAAGGCAAGGTGAGTCCAGGTCTCCCAGAGGTAATGGTGGCTGCTGATGAACTTTAAGCAGTGCATAGTAATAAAGTATTTCAAGCAGATGGAGTACCGGGTTTTCATTTAGCTGAGATGGTGTCACATACCTAGAGAGAGAACATGGGAAAGTGCCATTTGTCTGGACATGTGCATTTGAGGTGTAAGTTATCCGGGTGATGTCTAGAATGGAGCTGAACACGCAGTCCACTTTCCCGCACAATGCTTTCCTGAAAATTCTAATTATATTAAATATGCTAGAGGCCAATATCATCTTGATTCTGGAGAGCTGTAAAAAAGATATATTTAAATATGTTTTGTGTCTAAGGTGTAACTTTAATTTTTGTTCTTTTCCTTCAAGACAGAACACAGGGGCTAGGGTTGTGGCTCAGTGGTAGAGCGCTTGCCTAGCAAGAGTGAGGCACTGGGTTCAATTCTCAGCACCACATATAAATAAATGAACAAAATAAAGGTCCATCAACATCTAAAAAAACTTTAAAAGAATAGTTACCTAGTTTAGTCTAATTAATTCTTTGTTAAGGCCAAAGTTAGGCCCCTTTGGGTCTGTCTGCTTAGTGCCCACCATCAATCGCTCAGCTCTAGGATGCTGATGACCTTTTCACTTCTAGTTGCTGATGAGACCACTTTTGTTTTCCACTAACTTTTCCAAAATAATAAGGGCAAAACATTAAATTGAGGAGGACTCTGGTGACTGTTTCACAGCTTGCCTTCAGATCCTAGCAAAGAGGCTACTTCTTTCTGGAGATCTTCCCTAAATCACTTCTGAGTTGAGTAGTCTTTCTTGGGTTCCCATAAAGCAACACTCCATACTTTCCCTAAATTTCAGCCATCCCATGCTCATTTGTTGCATTTTAAAAATATCTGGCCAGGCGTGGTGGCACATGCCTGTAATACCAGCGGCTCAGGAGGCTGAGGCAGGAGGATCGTGAGTTCAAAGCTAACCTCAGCAATTTAGCAAGGCTCTAAGCAACTCAGTGAGACCCTGTTTCTAAATAAAATATTTAAAAAAGGGCTGGGGATGTGGCTCAGTGGTTAAGTGCCCCTAGGTTCAATCTCTGGTATAAAAAAAAAAAAGTATCTTTCTGTTAAAGGTAGAAACTTATTAGCTTTTTCTTGAGTTTCCAAGACATGGTGGGGTTCTTAGCAGGGACTTAGTACATTAATACAATGAATCCTCATGACTCCATAAAGTAAGCATCATCTTTGCATCTCAAAGACATGAAGATCAATAGGTTAATATTTGCCCAAACACTAGTAAGCAATTAGAACCAGAACTAAATTCTGTCCCTGTAACCTTGAAGTCTGTGTTGTTTTCATCTCCATTACTTCTTTGATTACCAGCGATTGCTTTGATGACTAATTTTTAATTGATTTGACTCTACTTTTAAATACTCCATTAGTGAAAAGAATAGGCATATTTGTGGCAAGTGTGGGAACTCCTGCTGGACACTTATGCCTTTCATGAGAAAACTGTTAACACCTGAGAATATTTCCACTGTCCCTGCTCAGCAGTGTGGCTCCACTACTTCCACCTGTGAGCAAGATTTTCAGTGGTGTTACTGAGAGGCTGCACGAAGGTATTTTGGTCCATATGCACATACTCTCAAGAATTTGGAGTCATTTTAGTAATTCTCAAAACATTGCTACCTGGCCCTAGGTCCAAGTAAATTAGAAAAGAGGGTAGGAATTGGCCGGGAGGGACTTGTGGCTTGTGATAATTGTGGGGCTCCCTCCTTCACCTGATTTAGTGTTTTCTTAAATGGGCTCCTTTACGGAGGCTGTCCATGTCCACCTCATTAAATTCAGTTGCTCACTTCTCTCCTCCTCTGCTCTATTCTCCTTTGTGTTTATCACCAACTAATGAATTCATTTTGCTGAAGATATTTATCTCCTTTATTGTTAATGCTTCCCACTACAGTGCATGTTCAGAGGATTTGTATCTGTCTCATTCTCTGCTATTTCCCTAGTGCTAAGAACAGTGCCTGAGAAATAGTAGATGCTCAGTAAATATTTATTGAATGAACTGTGTTCATTGTACTAATAATAAGGCATTGACAAATCAAAGGGCATTGATAGAACCAGTGACAAGGAAGGGGATCATTTTTGTCTGCTTGGATGATAAAAAAAAAAATGTTGGATTTGATTTCAACTGACAATGCAGGAAAGTGTTCTGACACATTGCCCAGAACCATAAGCAAAAATCAAGCTAATGGTGGAATCTTGCTTTCTTTACAATGAAAATCCAATTTTGAGAGACCACTAGATATCTGTGCTCCTCTCCTGCCTATAGGATCTGCCTTGCTTGTCTGCTCAGTTTCTGAAGGCTGACTTGAAAGATTTTCACTGGAAAGTGAAAATAATACAACTTCAAACACTTAAAGGGCTAACATTGTGCTATTCAGATATTTGTATTTCTTTAATATGTTGGACAGTTGAAATTTTTTCTGTATTTTTAATATGGTTTGTGTCAAAAATTCTCTGGCTAGGGTGGAGAACACCAAATATCATTTAAATTCTGTCTCTACTGAGGCTGGGTAAGCAATTAAAACCACATTTTAATTTCATCTGTAATATTGGAAAGGTAGACTAAATATATGTTAAAGTAACTTTCATTTCCAAAGTTGCATGGCTCAACAGGTCTGTGGAAAATGGAATTTTGGGGTCCTATGAATTCCTTATGGGGCCCATTTATTCTGCCTTATGAGTAAAAGTAGTTTAGTGGATTGATGGGCAGCCTCAGAAGTAATTGGCTTGGTAGGTTTGCATCTAACAGGCAGATGTTTAGTTAATAACCGTTCTTAAAGATTGTAAGCAGGGGCTTCTTTGGTAAGCATGCCCGCTGGTGGTTTGGAGATGATGCATCATTTTGTTATGATAGTGAAGATGGATTTGGGTTCCTTCAATGTTCTTCAAAAAATCTTACCTAAGCTCTGGGCTTGGTGGTGCACGACTGTAATCCTAGTGGCTCAGGAGGCTGAGACTGGAGGATTGCAGGTTTGAAGGCAGCCTCAGCAACTTAGTAAAGCTCTAAGCAACTCAGAGACCCTGATTCAAAATGAAAAATAAAAAGGGCTGAAGAGTGATTGAGCATACTTGGCTTCAATTCATAACACCAAAAGGAAAAAATAAGAAAGATCTTACCTAAGCTTATCTTAAGTAAGAACAGTGCTTGCAGTTCTTTACCTTATTTGGAAGAGAAGCCACACCTCTTTGCTTATTAAAAAAAACCAGCCTAAGTGCCATAAAAACAAATTCCAGGATATGCTGCTGATGCCATCTAGGAGGGCAGAAGACATTGGGATGCTGTGAAGTTGAGTTGAACTAGTGTTGAAAATGCAGTCCAACAGTGATGGCTGTGGGACCTTAAGAGCAGGAAAAGGCTCAACTAGGACACTTCCTTCCTTGTCCCAGTTGCTAATTTTTCTCTGAAAGTCTAGTGTATGTGGGCTGGGACAGAGACTGCACAGAGGCAGTTCACCCTAGATTACCTGTGTCTGCAGTCAACTAGACTCTCAGGAAAGGAATCAGTTATAATCTATTAGTAGATTTATGGATGCAGATGAGACTCAACTATAGGCATGATTCATCTGTTGGTGCAGTGGCTGATCATTTGCTTTCTATCCACAGTCCTAAAGAAGTCATTTAAATTTTGAGTACAAGAAAAATATTCATTTTTGAAATGAGATAATTAAGCTATTTTTTAAACACACACAAAGAGCAAAACAGGACATACCATCATTTCTAAGCCTTCCAGAAACTGAACTCTATTTCCCTTGATGCCATTTGTCATTTTAAGGGTAAGGGAAATATTTTTCTCCTGACAGCTTTCTGGACTGAACAATCCAGGCTATGCAGCTCCCGACTCCTGAACTTTCACTGGTACCTTATTCTTGGAAATAATGAGAATGATTATCGAAAAACATGATTGTCTGGTACTGTCCTATATGCTTTAGGTTTTTCCTCATTTATCCTTCACAATCATTCTAGGGCTTGGTACTGAAACTGGAAATTCCAAGTTCACACAGTCACAAAGCTGGAATCCTTTTTTTTTTTTTTTGGTACTGGGGATTGAACTCAGGGGCACTCAACCACTGAGCCACATCCCCAGCCCTATTTTGTGTTTTATGTAGAGACAGGGTCTCACTGAGGTGCTTAGTGCCTCACCATTGCTGAGGCTGGCTTTGAACTCATGATTCTCCTGTCTCAGCCTCCCTAAGTGCTGGGATTACAGGCTTGAGCCACTGTGCCTGGCTACAAAGCTGGAATCTTAATCCAGGCCATCAGACTGCACGGTTTGTGCCCTTAACCTCAAGAACCTATGCCACCCGTAATTATTGTCACATAGACCAGATGTCTGTAACATTTCTTTCTCTATGCAAATGCCATTATTCAAGGCAAGACTTGGTCAAAGCACAAACAATAACAAATAGAAGTGGAAATACTCTAACTGAAGGAGAAGAGGGAGTGGCTAGGGTCTGGAGCCTCTACCACTCACTCCACCTTTTATAACTCTTGAGTCCTCATGGCTGGTGCTCCTAGGGAGACATTTCTCTTCCAAATTGCCCTTTCTTTTGCCTGAGTTTCTCTCTAGTAGATTCCTAGTATTATATGCAGTCAGGCCTCATTTTTCACAGATTCCATATTTGCTAGTTCACCTTCTCGCTGAAGTTTATTTGTAACCCCAAATCAATTTTTGTGGTGCTTTCAAAGTCATTTTTGGACATATACAGTGCAGTAAAAAATTTGTGTCACCCAACATGCAAATTTGTAGCTGAAGCTGAGCAGATGAGGCTATACTTTCTTATTTATGCTCTTACACTATAAATGAGTTTTTGGTAAATAAACTAAATCATTTATTTAGTGCCATATTTTTTTCATTTTGTGCATTTTCTTGGTGATTTTTCTGTGTTAAATGGCCCCACGTGTAGTGCTACAATGCTGTCTAGTGTTTCTAGGTGAAAGAAGACTGTAAAAGGCCTTACAGAGGAAGCACAGGAGTTTGATGAACTTCATTCAGGCCATGAATGTAATGTTAATGAGTTATATAATATACTAAATAAGGTCAGTGAACAAAAATGCACACAGATAGATATGTATTAATTGGTTGAAGAAAATGTTGTGACCAGGGGCTCATAGGAACAGTCTATAGTTTGAATCTTGAATGTCCTCCAAAGACTCATATGTTGAAGGCTTGGTTTCCAGCCTGTGGTGCTTTTGCAAGTTGGTGGAACCTTTAAGAGGTGGGGCCTCTAGAAACAAGTTAGGTTATTGGGAGTGTGCCCTTGAAGGGAATATTCCTCTTTCTCCCTTTGTTTCCCAGCCACCATGAAGTGAGTAGGCCTCCATAGCCACGTACTCCCACCATGATGAACTGTGCTGCAACAGGAACAAGTGGCCATGTACTGAAACCTTTGAAACTGTGAGCCAAAATATATATTTTCCCTTATTAAGTTGATTGTTTTAGGTATTTTTATCACAGTAATGGAAAGCTGGATAACACAGAACCTAACCGTGTATTTCTCCAAGGATTCATAATCTTCACTAACTCAGAATCTGACAATTTTAGAGAGCTTAACCACCACAAATAATGAGAATTGACCATTGAGATATATTTATTTATTTTGTGGTACTAACTAGGGATTGGACCTAGGGTATTTTACCACTGAACTATATCTCTAGCCCTTTAATAAAAACGTTTTTTGGAGACAGGGGCTTGCTAGTTGCCAAGGCGGCTTCAAACTCGCAATCCTCTTGCCTCAGCATTCTGAGTCATTGGATTATATGTATGTGCCACTGTGCCCAGTTTAAGCATTTCTTATAGGAAAAAAATGTGCTAGAACCATATTTAAACTGACCCTAATTCTCAACCCTATAAATTAAATAATAATATCCGCAATTTATGGGTAATAAAATTGAGGCCTAGATAATTTACCAATGTCCCTAAGCTAGAGAGAGGTAAAATCAAGGCCAGATAGCATGAGACCCTATTGTTCTCTTTCTTTCTTTTTTTTTTTTTTAATTTTTTTTAGTTGTAGATGGGCACAATATCTTTATTTTATTTATTTATTTTTATGTGGTGCTGAGGATCGAACCCAGTGCCTCATGCATGCAAGGCAAGCGCTCTACCACCGAGCTACAATCCCAGCCCTCTCTTTCCTTTTTGATCACTGCTTCCATTTTGTAAACTAATCCTGGTTTGGCATCTTGCACAATTCAACCATATCTGTCTCCCTGCCTCCCCTCCCCCTCTGGGTTTCTTTTACATTGGCTTCTGCACAGCACTCTCCCAAATCTCTTTACTTTCAACAGATGCCCAGCGGAAATCTCCCGATTAATTCTGGAATAATTTTATAGAGAGGTAGCCAGATGCTGGATGCTCCAGCCATTTCTTACTCTACCTCCTCTCCTGTTCCCATCTTACTTCTGGTAACCATTGGGGTTAAGATTTCTAAGTAAAGCAAAAATGTCTCCTGCCAGGAGAGAATAAAAAGAAGAGGAAGAGAAGGAAGTCAAAGAATGGGGAGAGAAATGGACATGAAGGAAGAAAAGCAAAAGCAACAAGGATGAGGTGGAGGCAGGCAGGGTTGGCTGCTCTGGAAGGGACACTGGAGCAAACAGAAAGACAAGGATGGGAATCAGAGCAGCAGGCTTTGAGGTGTGTCTTTGGTACCTATGTAATTCTTTATATTTTAAAATGATTTTCATATCTATAATCTTGTTTTGCATATCATAACCATGAATAGGTAGAAGGCACATTCTTTTTCTATTTTATTGATCAGAAAACTGAGGCATGAAACCCACCTAGTGATCACTCAAGGTCATGCAGTTTTAATGTACTCCGCATTTGGGATAGTTTATTTCTACCACGCAGCAAAATTTAGCAATTATTGTTCCAGTATTTCAATTTTTTTTAAAATATTTTTTAGTTGTACATGGACACAATGTCTTTATTTTATTGCTTTGTATGTGGTGCTGAGGATCGAACCCAGGGCCTCACGCATGCGAGGCAAGCGCTCTACCGCTGAGCTACAATCCCAGCCCCCCAGTATTTCAATTTTTAAGCCCGTGTCTAGAACAGTCTACAAAGCACAAAAATATTCTCCCTTATTTAAAACTTGTACCATATGACTATTTCAATACTCTTAACTATAACTGCTTCTAATTTTATTGATCATGTCAAAGCATTTGATATATAGCAAAACCACTGTTCATTTCAAAGGGGGTCATGATTAGAATCAGTCATGTGGGTGAAGATAAAAGTAGGTCTCTTTCTAGGGATATTACTATAGTCAAAAATAGATCAGAAATGAAGAACAGATAGGGATAAAAGACTAGTTTTCATGGAAAATTGGAAATCATTCTTTTTAATGACTATAACTCCTGCTCTGAGGATAGATCCCCAGCCATGTAAGATGGGTTCATCTCAGATATAAAGGTAATTGCCTTGATAGGATCTTGATGGAGCTGTGATCAATGCCACCAAATTCAGTTGTTGATATCTTATTATAAATTTAATGATGTTTATTGAGCAGATTCAATGGGAACAGCCCCAGAATTTGATAAGGCCAGAAGATACAAAAAGAAGATGTACTCTGTGGAGGTTTTATAGACCAGTTAGGGACTGGAATCCCACTGATGTAAGTTGTTGTCTCCCTCACCCATGCAAGGTGCTCCAATGTCATCAATTCATTTGTGCCTCCCATAAATGCTGATACTCCTTATCACAAGATGAGAATATCTATGAGCTATTTAGTGACTTCTTCAATGAGTAGAAGGCTTCCCTGGGCTTTGCACCAGGGCCTTATTCTCAGTGAAAAGCTCCTATCACTCACCTGCCCAGAAAGGAGCCAGAGAACAGAGTCAAAGTCTGCATCCACGATGGGGATACACCACTGAGGTGCAGATTTATGCTGGCATCAATGGTACAAGAATTCAAAATAAGGGCAAGATCCTTGTATGTCAGTGTGATGATAGGTGGATTATGCTTCATACAAAAGACAAAATGAACATTTTAGGGCTTCTTTCACGAATGAAGTGGTTGTGAAAATATTTGCAAGGAGGAAATGGTTTTTTAATAGAGAAACTTGCTTGGCTAGTTAACAGAAGTTTTCTTTCTTGGCTAAAAGTAGTGCTTCTATTATATCCTAAAGCGTCTGGCTGTCCTGGTAGAGACATCTGAGTACAGCCACAGGCCTGGAATATCCTAAGAGGGTAAGAATAGCCATAATAAGAGATGACTCCAGCCGTTCTGGTCCCTGCAGTTGTTAGGAATGCTGTGCCTCAGAGGCAAGTGGCTTAGGGCTGTCTCAGCTTGGAAGCAGAGACTTGTTTCCTATGCTGGGCTCAAATCTTTCTTTTCATAGCTACAACTCTCACCTTTGTAGCTAAAATACATTTATTCCTGCAAGAACTTTCCACTTTTTTGGAGAACACCAGCCTCCGCATTTCCAGCAGCCTTGAGTCTGTGGCGTTCTGGAAGCATGGAGAACTCGGACTTGTTGGGCTTCCTCATCATCACTTTAAATTGCAATGTGACCATCGTGGGTGAGTACTGGGAACCCCCCCCCCCCAGACTCCTGTATGTTTTTGTTTTCATGTTTGCATTGAATCTTTCTTAAAGGGTCAGTGTGTATCCTAATTTTCAGTTTGCCTGGCCCACTCCCCAAAGAAAGGCCACTGTTAACACCAGAGATCAGGGAGCTGTGGGTACCAGCTTTCCTCTAATTGTTCCACCATCACTGAAGGAAGTTTTGGGTGAAAGCATTGTTCTATCACAGGGTTTCTTCTTGTTGACAGGTGGGTGCTGAATCTGAAGACTGAAGCAGGTGGAAGGGGTATTTTTGTGTAACTCTGCTCTGGCTTCATTGCTAGGAAAAGAAACAATTCAGTAAGAACTAATGAGAAAGTAATGCCTGGATTATGCTTCCTTCTCATTCATCTTTTTAGATATTATCCTTGGAGCTTAATTTGTAAAGATTAGTAATTTCTCTTGTACATTTTAAACCTAATCGCAGTTTTAGTTTAGTTATTTTATTTTATTTCATTTTGCAACACCCAGGGCCTTGCACATGGGAGGCAAGCACTCTACCACCGAGTTACCCTCCCAGCCTCCTAGACTTCTGCGTTTGATGCAATTGAGCTAAAATTTCAGAGAGGTATGAGAGTCAGCAAAAAGGATTGAGAAAAGGGCTAATACATGCCTGAGCTGTCACTGATAATTTTCTTATTCCATATTTTGTAAAAGTTAAAGAAAATCAATGTGTTGTTAAAAGTTAAAACTGATAACTCTATCACCTAATGATAATATTCTTTGACCTTAACTGCCTTTATTTATAATAGAGCTTTGTTTTTCTGATGTCAGGGGATGTTTTCTCTATCTTTTCACAAAACACAGTATTTGCAAGTTATCCTGGCTATGTTTTAAACATGTATCAAAATAGTTGATCCATACCCTGAAAGTATAGCTTTGAAGTTATTTTGGGTTCCTAGGTTAGTCTCACTCATCCATGCTAAATTAAAGAAAGACAAGCCTCATTTTAATTTATAGTAACTGGAATGGGACAAAGGAATTCTGAATTACTGAAAAATTGAGTATTATTTAAAAAATTTAATTTCAAGGACCAAAGAGCAACATTAAATACAAGCCCTTTGATTGATTGGCAAACTTGTGAGCCGGGATCATAAACAAGGAGGACACTGAAATTAGCAGCTTGTATTTGCTCAACACAGTTACAGGAATATGCTAAAATCCTTTAAAAGCTTATTCTCTTAAAAAAGAGTAAGATCTTACTTACATCATTGACTCAGCCAAATTTTCTTTCTGGGCCTTTTAGTCCAAAAGCTAGGCCCAAAAATTTGAGTCAGATTAAAACAGTTTTAGTATATAATGATCTTTAAAAATCTGCTCATTTGGAAGCATCATACAAAAAAGTTCAAGTGCAAATAAATCCGGTACATTCTAAATGCTCAGTAATCATTTATCAAATGAACACACTAGCTGATACTGTTACTCTGACTAAATATATATCTATTGATTTATCAGTTCTCCATTCTCAGCCCCATGCAGTATTTTTAAACTATGGTTTAGAGGAAATGTGTTTGTATTTTGATGAGACCACTCCTGCTTGCTCTTTTCCAGGAAAAATCTGGCTTATCTTCATGATACTGTTGAGAATGGTGGTGCTCATCTTGGCAGGGTACCCCATCTACCAGGATGAACAGGAGAGATTTGTTTGTAATACTCTGCAGCCAGGATGTGCCAACGTTTGCTATGACATCTTCTCCCCTGTGTCCCATCTACGATTCTGGCTGATCCAGAGCGTGTCTGTTCTTTTGCCTTATGTGGTTTTCAGTGTCTATGTCCTCCACCAAGGAGCCCAGCTTGCTGCCCATGGAGCCTGCTGGTCAGATGGAGGTGCCACGAGCCATAAGCCCTCTGACCTGACCACTGGGGAGAGGCATTGCCCACAGCCCTGCAGGGAGGGGTGCAGCCTGAGTGTGCCAGATTTCTCCTCTGGCTACATCGTCCACCTCTTTTTTCGGACCCTGATGGAAGCAGCTTTCGGGGCCTTGCATTACCTCCTCTTTGGATTCCTGGTCCCTAAGAGATTCTCTTGTACACACTCTCCTTGCTCCAGTGTGGTGGACTGTTACGTCTCTCGACCCACAGAGAAATCCATTATGATGCTTTTCATTTGGGCAATCAGTGTGCTGTCCTTCCTCTTCAGCGTCATTGACCTGATCTGCAGTGTTCGGGGAAAAATGGGCAGGAAGCGAAGTCCCAGGAATGGACACTCCTTCCCTGTCAGGAAGGAGTGTGGAGCCATGACTTCTCCTCCTATCCACACTGAGGGATGTGAGGCCTCTCAGAGCCTGGGGAAGAGGCCAGGTGAGATGGATGAGGATAGCAGATGGGAGGAAGAGGAGGTGCCCACTCTCCCTGGTGTGTGGACCAAACGGCAGGAAGCCAATAGTCCGAGCAGTAAATTGGGGCAGGTGGAGCACCCAGATGAAGATGGGAGCGAAGTGATGTCCTCAGCAAGTGAAAGGTTGGCCGTGGTCCACAAAGAGCCCGGGGGCAAGCCTCACAGAGAGGGCACCCAGGACCCAAGGAGCAAAGGCCCTGCTAGGTCTGAGCAGCAGCCTTCAGCCTCTCAAAGCCACCTGACTGGGCACTACTCATGCAGTCAGCTACAGCTCCATGACCGGCTGGCTACCTCTGGCAGCACTCCCCACCTGAGAACCAAAAAATCTGAGTGGGTATGAAGACAGAGTGCCATGCAGAGCTCAGTAAGCCCACTTCTCTGGTATGAGAGTCACTGTCCTGTACAAATGGTCACATCCATGAAGATGCACACTTGCCTCAGCACTTGTGAAATCTGTCACTTAGCAAAGTTCTTGATAGTTTATTAACAGATAGGCAGGTGAGCTGGTATACGGACAAATGTACTTCCTGGGAGACTCTGATACAGATTTAATTTAGATAACACTTGCTGTTGACAAAAAAAAATTGACACTGAAATGCCTGCATCAAGCTGAAATAATGAACTGGAGACTGTAAAGTTTCTGATTATCATGAGACTGGTATATATGCTACACTATCACCGGTCCTATTGTCTTGGGCTTTACCCTGGTATTTGCTTAAGTAAAGTGTGCTTTTTTATATTAATAGAGCTCATTAATATTTTGATGTTTTCTAGTGTAATATTGAGGTTTTTTTCTGCTTGGATGAAAGAGATATTAGTTATGCATGTCATCAATAGAGAGACACTTAATAAAAGGCATGCTGATTGCATTGTGAAAACACATTTCATACTTCCTTGTGTTAAGGGAGAAATGATCAATGCAACTCATACAAACTCATGAGCAATTTGTTTGGGGGACATCTTATATCATTATTGCATGTAGGTGTAGGGTACATAGGATGAGGGGTGACCCCATGGCTTCTTAAGATAATGCTTAAGTGTTTGCTGAATGGCTGCCTTCACCCTGTAGAAGGAATATTTTTGCTGTTGATAAGTAATCATAGATTTGTCACCAGTTTTTCAGTCCAGATTTTGTCTGTGACCTTTAGAGAGTCTTTGCATTCTCATGGAATAGACAAGAAAAACCTGAGTGTCATGGCAGCAAGGTCTCTGTTCATGCTTTTTGGTGTGTACACTGGAAACAGTTGTCCCAGGCCTTGGGATGGACTTTACACAAGGATATCTCTGAATTTCCCAGTGTCACTGTGGTTTTAATTTAGCTACTGCCCCAGTTAAAGTATGGATCTGTGTTATAATTTTACTGCTGCCTTAAATTGGGCAGATGGGAGGACACACCTGCTATGGGACAGTATAAACCAACTCACCTTGGGTACAGTTCCAGGTCATCCAGAACTACACCCAGATGGCTCTTTCTCTAATTCTAGTTCTAGAATTGAGTAATAGCTGCTGGTCCCCAAACATGGTATAGCGGAGGAAGTGGAACTGCCCTTCACTCTGTCAAGTAAGAAAAAGGTGAACCATTGCACAATGGACACTTTTAACTGTTCTAAAGAAGAGTCTGGCAAAGCAATATTTGCCAAGATGGAGAATAATAGCCTGTTAGATATATCTATAGGGTGGCAAAGCAGCTGGTTAAAACATTTAAAAAAATCTAAAATTGGCTTTGGCATAAAGCAATTTAAATAAATGTACTTATTTTCATAAATTCTGTACTTTATTCTCTCCTTTCAATCCAGTTAAACTTGAAATCTATGCCTTAGACGACCTCTTTCTTAAGTACCCATGTCTGCACATGGTGACTGCTCAATAAATGTCTGATATTCATGAAGTACAAGGCAAAATCTTGTTGGTGTGCTTTGCAGTGTGTAATTTTGGTGGACTTTCCAAGGTTGGGCAAAGTCTTACAGATAGAGGAATTCCTTAGGGTTATATTACTATTCTAAAAATAAGCACTATGTGACTCTCAAATGCCTCAATAGGAACCTTAATAATATTAAGTGATGAAAGGAAATCAAGTTACCAATATAGATGGTGTGTGCTCACATAGGGTGCCTAGATAATAGCTAGGAAAGGAAGGTAGCCAGGCAGGGCTGGGGCTTCCTCATGGCCAGGGACCAAGAGAGAACTGGGAGATCATGGCTACATACCTTCTGCTACTGGAGTCCATGCTCAAGTTTGGGTTTACAAACAAATGTGATCTCATGTGGGTGGCACTGGGAAGGACTGCTTTGTGTCTCTGGTGATGTTCAAAATTCTACCATGAGAGAATCAGAGCCTTGAGGCTTGTTCTATGGGAACCTTTCCATGCTCCTCGGCTACTGGTTGCCACAAGAGAAGTGGAGAGGTAATGAACCAAGGAGACATCTGGGTTCTTATCCCAGATCCACCACTTCTTGGAGATCACTTACTGCTTTGGGCTTCAGTTTCCTTAGCAATGAGGGACCCAGAATAGATTATTGTGAGGAAGAAGATAGTCTCTGTGCTTAAACCTATAGTTCTCTACAGGTATAAGACTGTCACTGAGATGTTTGATTCAGTAGCCTTTCCATCTTGCTAACTACCTGAGCACAGTTGTTTTTGTTTCCTGGTTATTTTTTGGTACTGGGGATTGAACTTAGGGGCACTGGACCACTGAGCCACGTCCCCAGCCATTTTTTTTGTATTTTGTTTAGAGATAGGGTCTCACTGAGTTGCTTAGCACCTCACTTTTGCTGAGGCGGGCTTTGGACTTGGTATCCTTCTGCCTCAGCCTCCTGAGACACTGGAATTACAGGCGCGTGCCACTGTGCCCAGCTGAGCACAGAATTGATAAGATGAAATAATAAGGAGACGCCTGTGCATGGTTCATTTTCTGTTATTATAACAAAACACCTGAGACTGGATAAATTATAAAGAAAAGAAAATTACTTCTTACAGTTCTGGAGGCTGGGCAGTCCAAGATTAAGGGGCCAAATATGATGAGGTCCTGCATCATGACATGGCAGATGGCACTGTATGGTGAGACAGATCAAGTATGCTGGTTCAGGTCTCTCTCTTCCTCTTCTTCCTCTCCTTCCTCTCTCTTCCTCATGTCAATATGGGATCCTCACTCTCATGACATCACTTAATTATAATTACTTCCCAAAGGCCCAATCTCCAGAAACTATTAACATGAGTTTAGGAACTAAGTTTCTAACATATGAATTTATGGGAGACACATTCCAATCATAGCAGCCTGCATATCTTTAGAAGAGAGGCCATACAGAGAGATGGGGATCTCATGGGTAGTGGGGGTGGGTGATCTGAGGACAACTCATTGCCTTCATACCCTCCTACATGATGGCTGAAGGCTAAGTGGACTGACATAGATGTTGCCCCATCATGTGAGGAGCAAGATTGCAGAAGAGGTATTGAGTGTTCTGGAACTCAGTTGACCATGTTAGGATCACTGTGGATGTCTCCTTGGGACATGCAGATGGAAGAGTCTCTCCTCTTTTCTTTGCTGTCACAGAAGACACTGAAAATCTCCTCTGTTTTTGTCATTTAGGTTTTCAAGACTTAATGTTTTTTTCCTAGTCCCTCCTCTTTTCTTTGCTGTCACACAAGACACTGAAAGTCTCCCCTGGTTTTATCATTTAGGTTTTTAAGACTTAATGTTTTTTCTAGTCACATAAGGGGGAGAGGGAAAACAACCAAGCCAAACCAAACAAAGACGACAACGACAAAACCCAGACTACACCCAAAAGGTTGCAAGGGTAGAAACTCATGTAGCTTTGATTTCCTTGAGATTTTAATTTGCTTCTCTGCCTCTTTGGCACTTTATATTAATAAAAGATGATTCACAAGTTTGATCCCTTCCCTCACCTCAGAAAGTTACCAAGTAACCTATTGCCTAGAGCAGAGACAGCATGCAAATTATAGTAACTAT
This sequence comes from Geosciurus inauris, assembly GCA_004024805.1. NCBI lineage: Eukaryota > Metazoa > Chordata > Mammalia > Rodentia > Sciuridae > Geosciurus > Geosciurus inauris. The sequence goes on along the minus strand of PVHX01001059.1, from coordinate 74,999 downwards.
GGCTGCTCTAACAGGTAAACCCCAATTTTAGAAGTTTTGTAAAGTACAAAGCAGGTGTTCATGATTGAGGAGCAACTCTGCTCCAGGTGGTGACCCCGGGATTCCTAGATCTCCTGGTTCTAACATCTTCTGCCCACAGTGCCATGATTACTGTGGAAGGGACAAGAGGGGTGTTTTAGTCAGCCTTTTTGTTGCTGTGACTAAAGGATCTGACCAGAACCATTTTGGGGAGAGGGGATACTAGGGATTGAACTCAGGGGCACTTGACCACTGAGCCACGTCCCCAGCCCTGTTTTGTATTTTATTTAGAGACAGGGTCTCAACTGAGTTGCTTAGTGCCTCGCTGTTGCTGAGGCTGGCTTTGAACTTGCTATTCTACTGTCTCAACCTCCTAAAGTGCTGGGATTACAGGCATGTGCCACTGTGCCTAGCTTGACCAGAACAATTTTAAAGGAGGAAACTTTTATTTGAGGGCTCACGGTTTCACAGCTTCATTCCTCCAAGCTTGAGGTGAAGCAGAACATCATGGTGGAAGAGTGTAACAGAGAAAAGCAGCTCACATGGTGATCAGATAGCAGAGAGAGAGAGAGAGACTCCACTGGCCAGATACAAATATATACACCGAAAGCCAGCCACACTCTGCCACTTCAGATACCACTCAGTTAATCCCTTTCAGGGGATTAATTCACTGATTGGGTTAAGACTCTCAACCCAATCAGATCTCCTCTGAACCTTCTTGCAGTTTCTTACACATGAGCTTTTTGGGGGCACCTCACATCCAAACCATAACAAGGGGCCAAATAGACCAGACCTAGAGAGGGCATTGGTTGGTCTGGCCACATTCTCTGAGTAGAACTTAATTCTAACTTTTGAAAAAATAGCCAGAAAGAAGGAGATAACATTTGGATGAGCAGTTAGCCAGTGTTTGTCCCAGACAGGACCATTTCTGGATACCAGCCCTCTAAGAAGCATTTGAGAAATTCTGGTGACCAACATATTGGTCTCCTAGGAAAAGCTAAGCAAGGCCCATGGGCTCAGGTCCTTGGATAGGAAGTTTGATCTGAAAAAGCCTTGGGCATTATTAAAGTTGCTAAACATATCTAGTGATATTTCTTTTAGAAATAAAAATTTGAGAGAAAAGATAAAGTGAGCTGGGCGTGGTGGCACACGCCTGTAATCCCAGCATTTTGGGAGGCTGAGACAAGAGGATCACGAGTTTAAAGCCAACCTCAGCAACGGTGAGGTGCTAAGCAACTCAGTGAGACCTTGTCTCTAATAAAACACAAAACAGGGCTGAGGATGTGGCTCAGTGGTCGAGTATCCCTGAGTGCAATCCCTGGTACCAAAAAAAAGAAAGAAAAGATAAAATGAACTGACTAGATTGGGCCTAGAATCCAAATCTCTTCTCTTTAGGACTGTCTTCTTAATTACAATAATTTTAAATAACAAAGAATTGCAGTTGGTTTAAGTGAGTGTGCCTGTGTGTGTTTTAGTTTAACTCTTTGTTTTTTGCACAATATGAAAAGCTCATTAGATATTGTCCGATTTTCTGAGGACTTCTCAGAAATCCCTTCCCAGGCAGATTCTAAGGTGGCCCAGCAGTGACAGGCACCCACTGGTGAAATCCACACTATGAACCAACACCTCCAGCTGGCTACCTGTGGAGACAAAAGTGAAAGAGAGATTATGAGGATCAATGGGATTATGTGGATAAAGCATTATGCTCAGCCAAAAAAGGAATTATTTGAGGAATTAATAAATGTGACTCTCTTTTAATAGGATGTTACGATCTGCTTAAGAACCTATTTCAATATTTCTGGGTATAAATTTCATTTCAGGCAAGAAGTGATGGGGAGGGTGGTGCTTTAGACACAAGGAGAAGGGACATCTGCATTTCTCAGACAGACTTGCTGAAGATTTACAATGTACATACCTCCCACTTACAACTTCATTCCAACTTTAGGGGCTGGGTTAGCAGCAGAATCTGGTAAATCCTGCCAGCTGTGTTTTGGTTGTGCTGTGGGATAAAGGTTTCCTAGGAGGGAATTGGATGCCTTCCCCCAGCCCCCTATCCCTGCATTGTAAGTGTGTGTGTGTGTGTGTGTGTGTGTGTGTGTGTGTGCGCGCGCAGGTTTCCTCCCTTCCATCAGCATGAAGCAAATCTCTTCCTTGGGGAACTTTCAACTTGATCTCCATGTCTGTACTTGACCTGAGAGAGGTGAAGGGCACACAGTGGAGTCAAAAGAACTCTAGAACTAAATCGTCTAATAAACTGAATGTGGTTGAAATGCATTTCATGGAAAAAATTTGGGAAATTAAAAGTCATAAGGAGACCGGAGGATTGATCTCAGTGATAGAGTGCTAGCAAAGTGCAAGATGTTCTGTGTTTAATCCCCAGCATTGAAAAAAATCAAAAAATCAAAAAACAAACTAGATTTTAATAAAAAGGATTTCCTCTCTCCCCAGGTGGGAGGAACAGAGAAATTCACGACAAAGTGTACTCACCCATTATGACTCTGATGGGCCATTGACTTTGGCCATCATAGAGCTGAAAGTTTTCCCAGCATATCACCTGTGTGTCACAGGGCTAGTTTCTCCCCTCCAACCTCTCCAGCAGGTGCTTCTTGTTTTTCATGTAGTCACCATATGTTTTATCAGTAGTCTGAGAAACAAGATTTCAAATCCATGGAGCTAAGTCGATAAGCTAGTATTTACTGAGTGTTGGCCCTGCATCTCAATTTAATCTTTTTCTTCTGTTTCTTTTTATGAAACTTTAAAAATATCAACTTATTACATAAGCTGCCAGAAAACTGGTGGGAAGAGTTCTAGCAAGAAGTCACTAGTTCCAGTGCCACTCCACCTCTTGTGAATGTTCATCTTCTCAGTCCTAAGTAGAGCAAGTAACTCCTGTCATATTTTGTGGGCTTGTTGGGAAGTCCTGATGCTAGACATGGAAGCTGCATGAGAGGGACATCATTTTGTGTCACCATGAGATGGTTCCAGGACTGTGAAATCATAGATATTTAATAGATTAATGTCAACAAGTCTCTCTAGGAATTGGTAACCACACATTTGCTTAAGGAGAAAGATGTTCATGGACTTAAAAATACCCCTGACTTTCTTCCCACATCCAGAGGTCTTCCTTGGGCCATGTTTACAAGCACTAAATTGCCATATTTACAAGCACTAAAATAAAATGCTGTTTTTTTTTTGTTGTTGTTGTTATCTTAACCATAATCATGTGTTATAGCTCATTCTTTTCATTGACCTCTTTCCTGTCTTATCTCTGCCCAGAAAAAGCAGAAGATGTAGGAATTCTATGAGAGTGGGTACGAAATTATGGGATAACGCAAAATTGTGTGCAATCTGGTCTCATGGGAAGGAAATAATTTAAGAAGACTAATTCATCCTCTTGGGGCTGAGAAGCAGCCCCTTTTCTTAGATTTATTTTCTTTGATTTTACCCACAAGCAACTGATCGTCCTTTTCTCTGGTTTTTACTGCAAAGGCGTGACTTGAGATGTGGGTCTGTAATAAAAAGTGACAGCCAAGACAGACAATAGTGACACTGGGTAGACACTGCAAGCCCCACCGTGCCAGTACTTGGAAAGCTGACTAGCGGGTATGCCAACAGAACACAAATATTCTCTCTGTCTTCCCTTCTGATTCCTCCTTCCAGCTGTTTACTAAGCAGCTACAAAACTCCCTCATGGCTATACCTTGTCAAATTAGGTATCTATAAAGATATGTAAGGTTTTCCCTCTTGGTTTATGAAATACTGTGTTTTTCCTGTTTAATTTTTCCCCTTTTCATATGCTTTAGAAAGTTAAAGTACTTTTGATCTCAGAAATGGTATCTGAGAAGCAATTAAATGTCTATGAATTAGTCTTTCTCACCTGGGATATTTGATCCAAAAAAAAAAAAAAGCCTCAGGCATTATTAAAGTTTACACTAAGCATATCTAGTTTCATTTCCTTCAGAATTGAACATTTAGTAATTTTATAGAGGTGGTTTGTGGGAATGACCATTAGAAGAATATAAAAAGTTATATGCTAAAGCAAATTCATCAAATTCTCTTGTGTGCGCAAAGTGGATTTTCAGAGAGAAGTTAAGACAAAGACTGAGACCGTGGTCAGGGTATATGAAGCTGTTTCCATTCTCATTAGCAAAGGATTCTGAGGATGTTAGCTTTTATTTGTATATCTCTATTTCCTCATCTATCAAAAAGAAGGTGTTGTCTTTCCACCTAGAATTATGACATAATATTTATTGTCAAAGTGTAGATGGGAGGTATTCTTTGGAAGTACACTAAAAATGTAAAAATTAAAAGTTGTTCATTCTTTGTGTGTCTGTTGAACATCTTTTTGCATGTCTAGGATTTGTGCAAGGCATAGGATGATTTATAAGAAAATGATAAGAAAGACTGTCTTTCCATATGAGAATGTCTTTAAATGAGATAATTGGGTACTAAATGAAGGCAGTATAAAATAAAAAAGAAATTTCATAGTACAGACTTGAATATTGCTCCACAAATTTTCTATATTTTGTATATAAACCACCACTGAGTCAAACAGTAAAACTTCTTTCATAAAGTAAAGGATTCAGGCTGTCTCCATCACTCAGTTGAGGAATGTAAGAAGCCTGGGCCTTTGGTATTAACCCACATCACTCTCCTGGGACCCTCAGCTCCCTCTGAGTTTCCTTTGTCTGGCATTTGCTTCCTTGCTGTCCTGCATAGCCATGGCCCCTGCTGGGTTTGACTATGTGTCCCCCAAAGGTCTGTCACTCTTTGTTACAGAGTGGCAGTATTAGGGGAGCTGTGGACCCTTAAGAGAGGAAAACTTATAGGTAGTCCTTAGGTCACTGGAGACATGATCTCATAAGGGATTGTGGGACTCCACTCTCTCAGTCTCTCTCACCTGCCCTTCTCCTCCTGCCTCTAGATGTTGACACAGGCTCCCACCATTGCTACCCAAAGTTCTCACTAGGTGCCTAAGACAACAGGGTTGCCTGATCTTTGACTTGAACTTCCAGAACCATGAGCCAAAATAAACTTCTCTTTATTTCATAAGTAGGCTGTGTTAGGTATTTTATTGTAGTGATGTGAAGCTGACTAATACAGCCCTTAACCCAACTGTGCCCTTAGGGGGCCTGAATACACCCCTCTTCCTCACACCAAGTACCAACCATCAACATTGTGGAATCTATCGGGCGGCTTAGTAACTTGACTAATCAGTTCATTTCACACCTAAGGAAATGGAGGTCTGGGAAGGCAAAGTAACTCTTCTAAAACTAGGAATTTTGAAATAAAGCTTTAATTTCTATCCTTTCTCAGCAATACAATATAATCTGCTTGTATTCTTTGTCTTTTAGGGTTTTTTTTCTTGGTACCGGGGATTGAACTCAGGGACACTCAACCATGGAGCCACATCCCAGCCCTATTTTGTATTTTATTTAGAGACAGGGTCTCACTGAGTTGCTTAGCACCTCGCTGTTGCTGAGGTTGGCTTTGAACTTGAATCCTCCTGCCTCAGCCTCCAGAGCAGCTGGGATTACAGGCATTTGCCACTGTGCCTGGTGTCTTTTAGGTTTTAAAATTTACAATTGTAGTTTTACTTCTCATAGTCTGCTTTCTTCACTTGCTACATCATAAATATTTTCCATGGTTCTCCAGTCTTTGTTGCTCACCAATTTGAACCCCCTAGCCTCTGTCATTGAACAAAATGCTTTTAACTTTTTGATATTAGAAAATAGCAAGCATGGACGTATAGTCTTTTTCTCAAATTTTGGATTATTTCCTTAGGATATCTTTGCAGAAATGTCTTAAGTTCATATTCATCCTCAACTATTGTTAGTCTCAACCACATATGGACTACTTACTATTTGTGATGTGGTCACAATTTCATGGGTTGAGCTTAAAATTCTATCCTTGGAAATACTGTTTCTCTCTTCTGGTGCCTTGTCTAGAATGTAGGTAACCTCCTTCCAGGTGGATGGGGTGTCTGAGTTCTTCCCACTAAGCCTGTCAACGAAGTTTCTCAAGGGCATATTATCTGAGTCATTGATAAAACATTTTAAGTATATTTTAGTAATTAATAAGTTATTAAGGTAGCATAGTTGCATATCAGATCATTTAAATTCAATAAAATTTAAAAATTGGGCCAACTTCTAAAGGAACTTGCTCAGTTAGTATGCTTAAGCACCTTCCATGACATAATTATTTAAAATGTGATTTTCTTCCATGCTTGAGGAGATTCCTTTTCCAGAAAAAAAAGTCATCTAGACTAAACTTATAAATTTATCTCTATCTTTTCCGTCTGTGGTTCCCAACTGCTCCAGTTGAGAGATGGTCTTGCTTTATTCCCTGGCTCTTGTACCTAAACCACTTCATTTCTACTTTGGAGCATGCAGAGACCCATCTATATTTTAGAAATAGAGATGCTGAGAAGTAGTATCTGGAGGAGACAGATATTAAGGAGGTGGACATTAAACATTTCTGTTACTGGTTGTATTATAGGGGATGAACCAGAGGGAGAACATGGCTCAGTTTGCTTGGTCACATTCACCCAAATGGGAAACCCTGGTGGATACTCAGAATTTCTGCTTCAGAAGAATACAGGCTGAGTTGCCCCTGGAGCATTTGGTAGGAGATAGCTAGTAGGAAGCTGGACTTACTGGACCAGAGCTTGGAGGAGAGTTTGGATGCAGATTGATTTAGAACAATCAATATAGCTGCCATGGAGTCCTGCTCATAGTTTATTCTCTGCTTTCGATAACTCTTTGGTGGCCCTAAAGGACAGGTAAAGTAGGTGGTGTCAGCAAGACTATTGGGATCCCTACAATTACTCCTAAGGAAATGAATTCCCTTGTTTTATATTTAAGAACCAGATCTTATAGCAAAGCAGTCCTGATTTATTTACCTTAGTCAATAGGACAGGCAGATCTGCAGTAATCCAAAGTTTTTCAGTATTCCAAAGTTTTTCAGTATTAATTCTTATTTATTTCTATGAATCTTCAAACCCTTTTGTTCTGTATTCCCTCTTTGGGCCCCACCTAGGCTTCTACCCCAAATTTCTGGGGGAATGAATGGTCTGGGCATGCCTGAGGTGGGTCCCCATGGCTGGCCAAATCACCTTATTTGATGGAAAGAGCAGAGAATTATGTGTCTATCTAATATTATCTTTATAGTGATGAGTTGATGTTCATTCTGGTTCATTCTTTTTAACAATTCTTCTGCAGTATTTATTTATTGCTGTTTCTCAGATTAAATGTATTTTTCTTGGGGAATATAGGTTTAATTTCAATATGCTAACCTGTATAATTGCTAATTATTATTGTATTATTGTGTCTTCAGACACAAATGGGCATGATGTCCTAGGGATAAAGCATAGAGTACTGAGAAGAGAAGAAGGCTGGAAGTGGCCTGGGGGGCTCTCTGATCTTTCTGCAGAAAATAGTCCACGCATCCAAGTTAGTGCCATTATAAATTTATGGTTTCCAGTGGTTTCCTTAAGTCTGTCCCCTCCAGCTCCATGTTTTCCTGGTTAGTTCAATTCCATAAACTCCCTGCCAACCATTTTGAACCTTTTCCACTCTCCTTACACCTTCGCAGGTGGCCTTGCTTCCAACCACACAGAGAAGCCATTCAGTGGGAACTTCTAAACCACCCCACTTTTCACACCTTCCCTGACTTCCTGTTTGCATTGCTGTATTTCTCACTAGATAATAACACTTAATGAGTACTTCCTGTATATCAGGCTGTGTTTTGTGTCTGTGTTTCTGGATCTTCTAATTCAATCTGTTATAACATGCCTATGAGATAGGTTTAAGACCGTAGTGGTTCTTTTTGTTTTTTGGTACCAGGGATTGAAATCAGGGGTACTTGGCCACTGAGCCACATTACCAGCCCTATTTTGTGTTTTTTTATGTAGAGACAGGGTCTCACTGAGTTGCTTATTGCCTTCCTGTTGCTGAGGCTGGCTTTAAACTTGTGATTCTCCTGTCTTAGCCTCCCAAAATGTTGAGATTACAGGCATGCACCACTGCGCCCGGCTCTTAGTGGTTCTTGGTGTACAGATGAAGAAACTGTGGTTAGACAAGGTTCTATAAATTCTACATTCCCCACTGAGCCCCTTTATATGCTCCAGTGTCTGGGACAGTATCAATACAGAACTTTTTGAATTAATTTTCATATAGGAGAAACCTAAAGCATGTGGAAAAAAGACAGCACACAGGGAATGTTTAAAGACAAGATAGGGTATCAATAACAGAATAATTATGAGAGTTGATAAAAGATGAAACAATGGTTGTTGAGCTCCTGCCTAGCATGCTCTATGCCCTGGGCTCAAACCCCAGTACTGCAGGGAAAAAAGTCTCCCACAAACAATGACTATAGGAAGGGAGGTTGGCTTTGACCATCAGGGGGAAGTGTTTGGAGACCAGAGGAAAGGGAGCAATGTGAACTGTGGGATGTAGGTTGGTGGGAGCACATAAAGATGTCCATAGGAGGGAGGGAGAGGAGTGTCTACAGGTCAGGTACATGAAGTGAGAGGGTGAAGGCACAGAGAATGGTGACTTAAAGAGAGGATTTAAGTCTGGAAAAGCTGCTGTAAGGATCAGGGAGGGAGAAAGACATCTGACAGAAGTCACCTGGTGTCCTGACTAGAGGAGGAGGGTGTCAATTGCATGCATGCCCATGCAGGCCAAGAGCACAGATGTAATAATTTGATTCTCTTAGTAGCTTCATAAATGCTATTTTACAGATAAGGAAACTGAGGCTTATTGGTAATTTTCTCTTAGTAACACAAAGAGAAACTGGGGTAGGAGTTTAGATCTGATCCAAACACCCGTGTTCTTTCTCCCCACCCCAGTAACTCTCTTACAAGCTTCTGGCTTATGACAGAAGAAAAGCCATCACTGTCCGTAATCAAGTCTTGGCTTGCTCAAAGCTTTGTAATCATTTCTTTTCTGATCTGGGAACACAGAAAGTATGCTTATGATCACAGAGGTACTATCTTTGCCAAGTGCTGATTTTTTTAATCAGAACAGGATTTTTAAGCTGCTTGATGAACTCATTCTACATGTCTCTCTTCCTTTTGAGTGTGTAGAAGTTTGCTCACACTTGATCTTTTTATCAGATACCCAATATGCACAGAATTTGTCTGCTCTATATAAGTACCTACAACCATATCTTTTGTGCAACTTAATTATTAAAACTGACGTAAAACCCATTCTAACAAGATATTAAAAGAGAGGTGGGAAATGATGTTTCTATAGTTTTTAGGATTTTTGTCTATGTGGATAGAGCCCACCTATGGGTGATATTTGAAATTACCTATTAATGATTCAACTCTTGAACTTGAAAATCCAAATGCACTGGGAAGAAAGGCTTCCTGTATCACTTATTCTTTGTTGAGCATGAGAGATTAGAGGAATGGTTATTTTAAGAAGAAGAAGAAGATAACCTGAAGAGGTGCCCTGGACTTCTAAGGGACTGGAGGGTTGGGGTGGTTGGCCCCAAAGAGGAAATGGGGAGACAAGAAGAAATTGAAGTCACAAAGACAGATTTTGTCAGGGACACCAAGAGACAGATCAGGGAGCTCAGGTAGAGAGCAGCAGGATGGGCAGCCCCATTAGGATTCAGGAGGTCAAGGATGAATGCAAAGCCCTGATGGAAGGAGGCTGAGTGGAAAGACTCCAAATTTGGAATTAGGGCTAGATAAGCAATGTACTGGGTAGGTGTGGGTTGGAATCTGGTAGCTTTGAACATTGAGGGCAGTGGGGGAGTTGTGCATGCGGGTCAGACAGGCTTCAAGAGACGAACTGATATGTCGGTAACTTTTATATTTCTAAATGGGACCATTGAATGTTCAGCTCCTTTGGGTCAGTCCAAGATGGAGGGTTCTATATAGCCACCTCTGTGAAGGATGGATGGGATTTTGGAAAACTTCTCAGCACTTCAACTGACCTTACTAACAACCCTGAGTGTATTTCTTTCTTTTTTTTTTTCTTTTTCTGTTTTTCTTTGTTTTGTGGTGCTGGGGATGGAAACCAGGGCCTTATACATGCTAGGTAAATGCTATACATCTAAGCTATATCATTAGCTCCCTCAGGCGTATTTCTAACACCAATATTTCCTAATAAATTTTTATCATTAGGTACTGTTGGATCAAAAACATTGCTGGTGGGATTGCAAATTGGTGCAACCACTATGGAAAGTAGTATGAAGTTTCCTCAGAAAATTTGGAATAGAACCACATTTGACCCAGCTATCCCACTCCTAAGTTTATACCCAAAGGACTTAAAATCAGCATGCTACAGTGATATAGCCACAATAATATTTATAGCAGGTCAATTCACAATAGCTAAACTGTGGAACCAACCTAGGTGCCCTTCAACAGATGAATGGATAAAGAAAATGTGGTATATACACAATGGAATATTACTCAGCCTTAAAGAAGAATGAAATCATGGCATTTGCGAATAAATGGATGGAACTGCAGAATATCATGCTAAGTGAAAGAAGCCAATCCCAAAAAACCAAAAGCTGAATATTTTCTCTGATTCATAGTGAGGTGGGAGATAGGGAAGAATGAAGGAACTTTGGTTTGTTTAGAGGGGTGTGAGGGGAGGGATGGGGCTGTAGAGATGGGAAAGATGGTAGAATGAAACAGACATTATTATCCTATATACATGTATGATTACACTACTGGAGTGACTCTGCACCATGTACAGCCAGAAGAATGAGAAGTTGTGCTCCATTTGTGTACAATATGTCAAAATGCATTCTACTGTCATGTATAACTAATTAGAACAAATAAAAAATGTTTTGGAAGAAAAGTATATTTCCTTCATTTTTATTTTCATAGTGCATTCTGGTATGACCAGGGCATGTACTTTGTTCTGTATTGCTTAGAGTCTTGATAAGTTTAGAAAACAAAAACAGAACAACAAAACAAAAACTTAATAACAAATTTCAATGTTAATAAAAGAATATAGGATGGAGCTTAATACCTGAGAAGGAAACATAGAATTCACCCAAGACAACATAGAAAGAAGGTGTGAGAGACTCCAAAGATGTGATTCACCCACTTCTCAAATCATTTCCCATCCCAAGTATGGAAGGGCGACTCCAGACAGGCTCTGGTCTGTTGGTAGATGGAGACGCAACTGTGCTACACTTAGACACAACACATCGGTCTTGGGAATCACATGAAATAGAGGGTGAAATGTCATCAGGTTGTTTCAGCGAAATCTGATTATGCTAGGGAAATAACACTGCTGATAATTCCAGTGGAATTAACAACTTCTGTTGTTAACTTGACATTCTCACACAAGTTAAGGAAAGGTTGCAGAAAATCTAAACCAGTAACTTTAGGGGCCTCAAAAAGAGTTATTGACTTACTTCAGACCTGCCCTTACTTTATTGAATTTGAAAACATCTGTGTTAGTCTTGCACTAATCCTTCTTCAGTTGGCACAACATGATTGTGTTGGAAAGTTTCATGGAATTCACCACATTCATCCTTTAATTAGACTAAACTTGGATTTAAAAGCTTCTGTGTGATTTGGAAAAATCCAGCCTTTGGTCTCAGACTGTTAAATCCTTTGAGAATTTTGAAGTGCAAATATACAAAATCATAATACAGTGTAAGGTTCTGTTAATCTTAAGAGTATGTGAGTCATTTTAAACCTAAAATATTTTAAACTTAGTCATAGCCTTTATATGGAATCCAACTTTCCAGTGTAAAGATTATAAAGTTTTTCAGCATGTAGAATATCAATCCTAAAGTATGGAAAGTCAATGTATGAAATATTGCTAGTGAGGCTGGAGCATTTTGTTGAAATTGTGATTTAAAATGTTTCTTGTTTAATCTAAGCTTTTCTGATATTTCTTCTCTATTCTTTTTCACTTCATTATTCTCACTGTTTAGTTTTGCTTTAAGTTCATTTTCTCCACATCGTCAGTTTCACATGAAGAAAGTGTCCATAGCTAAATACGGTACTTCTAATGCCCTCCCATATCATGGTTGTTAATTGATACACTGAATGTTAAGTCTCTGTTTTTAGAACAGCAAACATTTTAAAAAACAATAGAAATTTTCTCTTTTGAATTGGTTAAAGCATTGATACTTGCACAAATATCTTACAGAGAAGAGTAATATCTTGAATTCCCTTTTTCTTGTAAATAGAAATTTAAGATGTATTATTTTTATATTAATCATGTCAATTGCAATTTAGAATCATGTGAAAAAGACAAGGCAATAATTTTGAGGAAATAGCTTTGTGGATGAGGCAAATTGGATTCAGAAAAATTAGTAATATTACAAATGAATAAAAGACGAGGGCAAGAACACAAATTCTGATCTTCATCTAATTCCTTTTGAATTTCACTTTGCTATTCTAAGTAGAAATCAGAATTAATTATGGCAGAGAGGGAGAGAGAGGAGACATATGAGTATATTAGAGTGGGTAGTTGTAGTCATTAGTGCCATTTGACATGTATTTTTAGTTTTCATTTTCTGGGCAAGTGGTAGGATAAATTCCCTGCACTATTGGGCTGCCATATGGCTATATAACTTGCCTTGGCTAAGGACACATGCAGATGACACATGTTATTTCTAGGCAGAAACTTCAAGTGAACAAATTGATATATTGCTTCCCCACTGATGCAGGAATCATGGAAGCAGAGGTCAAGATAAAGATTTTGTCAAACTGGATTTTTACCTGATCAAGATGAATAGAAACCCTTCACGGACACATGTTGGACATATATAAATTATAAATTATTTTTGTTGTGTTAAGCTGCTGAGATTAGAGTTGTTATTGTAGCAATACCCATCTTATTCTGATTGATGCAGAAATTAAGGAGCATAAAGGAATAAAGATCGCTTGGATCAATGGATGGATGGATGCTTGGATGAATAAATGAATGGACCAACATAATAATTAGTAACTAGATCCAACTGGAGGAATAAACTTCATTCTGTATCAATAGTCTCACTACATAGACTCTAATAAAATGAAAATGTTCATATAAGCAGTATTCACGATAGCTAAGAGTTGGAAGCAATCCTGATGTTCATCCACAGATGACAGGATAAATAAAATGTGTCATGTACTGTTATGGATTCAGAGGGCAAAGGATTAGGTTGTGACAGCCTTAACCCAATCAGTGAATCAGTCACCTGATGGGATTAATTGAGTGGTAATTGAAGGCATGTAGTGTGTGGCTGGTGGAGTATATATTTGTATCTGGCCAGTGGAGTCTCTCTCTCTCACTGCTTCTTCTTTTTTAAAAAAGTATCTTTTAGTTCTATTTTTAAAATTTATTTATATGTGGTGCTGAGAACCGAACTCACTACCTCACGCATGCTAGGCAAGCGCTCTACCACTGAGCCACAACCCCAGCCCTCTCTCTTTCTGCTTCTTGATCATCACGTGAGGTGCTTCGCTCTGCCACACTCTTCCACCATAATGTTTTGCCTCGCCTCAAGCCCTGAGGAATGGAGCTGACATCCTATGGACTAAGACCTGTGAAACTGTGAACCCTCCCATAAACTTTTCCTCCATTACAGTTGTTCTGGTCAGGTCTTTTAGTCATAGCAGCAAAAAGCTGACTAAAACATGTACATATAATGGAATATTATTCAGCCTTAAAAGTGAGGGGATTATGACATACTACAACATGGATGAATCTTCAGAACATTATACTAAGTGAAATAAGTCAGTCACAAAAAGAAAAATGCTGTATGGTTCCAATTGTATGAAGTATCTAAAGTAGTCAAATTCATTGAAACAGAAAGGACAATGGTGGTTGTCCAGGGACTAAAGGAGGTGAAGAGAATGAAATGTAGGCATTTAATGGGTATAGCATTTCAGTTTTGCAAGATGAAAAAGTTCTGGGAAATTATTTCATAAAAATGTGAATATGCTTACAACTACAGAACTGTCCAATTAAAATGGTTAAGATGGGAAAGTTTATATTATGTGCTTCTTATCACAATAAAAAATAAGAAATGCTCATGGATACCTGCATATTTTATTTTTTGACATTTTTATTGGTGGATTATAGTTGTATATAATGGTGGGAGTTATTGTTAATAGTCATACATGTACACAATATAACAATATAACAATATCATTCTCCAGTTTTTCCCTTTTCCTCCCTTCCTTCCTTCCTCTGATCCCTTTCCTCTACTTTTCTCCCTTCAGTTTTCATGAGAACTCCCCTTACCTTTCTTTTCCTTTTTTCTCTCTAGCTTCCACATATGAGAGAAAAATACCACCCTTGATTTTCTGAGTTTGACTTGTTCTGCTTAACATGATGTTTTCAAGTTCCAATCATTTTCCTGCAAATGACAGAATTCACTCTTCTTTATAGCTGAATAAAACTCTATTGTGTGTGTGTGTATGTATGTGTGTATCACATTTTCTTTATTCATTCATCCACTATGGACACCTAAGCTGATTCCATAGTTTGGCTATTGTGAGTTGTGCTGCTATAAACATGGGTATGCATATATTTCTATAGTATGATGACTTTAATTCTTTAGGATAAATACTGGGGAGTAGTGTAGTTGGGTTATGTGAAACATCAATATTTTAAAACAAATCTCTTTAACAATGATAACTGATACCTACTGCTCCAGGCAGGCACTGTCCTACACTTATTATTTACATTAGAATTTAATCCTGATAACACTCTTGTAAGGTAGGTACTATTTCATCCATATTTTACAGAGGATAAAACTAAAGGAATATGGAGACTAAAGTAACTTGCCAAGGACCAAGTACTAGTGGAGGCAGGCAGTGGGGTCCAGCTCTCCTCTATTAACCCCTTTATTTTCCTGGCTTTCTATAGTATACTGAAGATTCTCTAAATTAATCGAGTAAAAATAGTGTTTATTAGGAGAAATTTTCTAGAATTATTAGTTAGAGTTGTTAACTTGTTTTAAGTTCCCATTAAGTATGTCCAGGGGATGTTTTTTAAAAATTTTTTTTAATTTAAAAAAATTAGTTATACATGACAGTAGAATGCATTTATGCACTTGGATATGGATATATCATACATAAATGGGGTATACTTTCTCATTTTTCTGATTGCACATATTGTAGAATCACATCAGTCATGCAGTCATATATGTACATAAGGAATAATGTCTGTTCTTTTTTATTAATATATTATTGTTTTTAATTGGCACAGAAAAATTATACATATTTATGGGGTACAGGGGGCATTTCAATACATGCACACAATGTATAATGATCAGATCAGAGTAGTTGAAGCATCTACCACTGTCTTACCCAATTTCTGTTACTATAACTGGAGAGAAACAAATTTATGAAAAGAAAAGTTTTATCCAAAGGGTTATCCAAAACTGTTCTGTTTGGTTAAAAACAACAAAGCATGAAGTTCTCTCTTTGGACCAGGTGGGGGCACTCCTGTCTTCTCCCAAATATTTACTTCTTTAAGTGACAAAAAGTAAAAAAGAACCAATTCCATGTAAAGCAGTCAAGTTGGATAACAATAACTAGTTTTGCTTGGTTATTTATATTTCTATATGCTTATTTTATTTTAGATGATAACATCACATTCAATTACATCTATTGGTCTTTGACTTTTGGCTACATGTGGGAATCACCATGAATAGTTTTTAAAATGTTGAATTCTCAGATGGCACCCCCAGAAATCCTTACTCTATTAATCTGAGATGCAGCTTGGGCATCAGTATTTTGAAAAAATGTACCCCAAGTGCTTCTAAGGTGTAGGCAAAGGTTAGAAGTACTGCTGGGGTGTTAGACAATTAGAATCAGGTTTTATGGGGAAAATAATTGGACATTGGTTTCCTAATTGAATTTAGTATGTGATCCACCAGAACGTTAAGTAAGGTGATAAAAATAGGTGTTTTGGGGGCTGGGGCTGTAGCTCAGTGGCAGAGCGCTTGCCTAGCACACATGAGGCACTGGGTTCGGTTCTCAGCACCACATATAAATAATAAATGAATAAAATAAAGATCCATCAACAACTAAAAAAATATTAAAAAAAAAATAAGTGTTTTGTCTTCTGAATAACCATTTCACCCTGAGGTTTGGAAAGACATTCAAACTTAATTGCTCAGTTAACGTGTACCTTAACTTTGCCTCATCTCTTCTATCTTTCTTTGGCTATCGTTTGTCCTTTCCAGGTACTACCATCCTCCTATGTCATCTCCCCTCTCCTGAGCCTGTTTAAATCAGTTGAGCTAATCTCTTCAGAGTGTTTTCTCATTTCAGCAATTTCTGTGGTGCTCTTCAGGATCTTGGAGGCCCTTTGCTCTCTCTGCTTCCGTTCCTGCACTGACCTTTGCTGCTCAGTGGCTCTGCTGTTTGCCTTCCTCCCTGGCTCCTCTGCTGGCCAGAACAGTTGTTTTCCACCTCTGGCCCCTCCCCGCAGTGTGAACTCAATCAGTAACAGACTCCTCCATTCCTCGCTTGGGGCACTGCAGCTCCTCACGAAGCCAGAGCACAGCCTCCAGAGTCTTTGGGTTTTTGTACCAACTCGGAAAATATTCATGTGGCAACTACGGAATTATTGTGAATTGTAGACTGCAAAGAGCCTGCTGGCGAGCTGGCCTCCGTTGGCCAAGGGCCCAAGAGTCAAGCCTTTCCAAGGCTATCCTTGCAGCTTCTCTGGGCTGGGTGTTCATATGTACCTGTGTGTAGGGTACCACCAAACCACGTAAAAACTTTAATGTGATTCTGTAAGGGGATAAGCATAGTCTGGATAAGTTAATAATTCTGCTGTAAATGCACATAGTGGTGGCCTTGGGAATTTACATAGAAGAGCAGGGCAGCCAGAAAAGTCCTATAAAAACAGTGGTGACAAGCCGGACTGACTTCTAGGCCCAACTGCTCCTGACTGTGCCATCTTTGGAAATACAGTTGTATTTGGGTTTCAGTTTCCCAACCTGTGAAATGAGGGACTGTATGCCAGACTTTCCAAAATTTTAAAGTGCATGTGAAACTTGGGGTCTTATTCAAATGCAGCTTCTGATTTAGCAAGGGACCTGAGGTTCTACATTTCTATATTCCCACTGCTGTTTGTCCATGGAGTAGCAAGCCTCTCGAGGACCCTTGGGATCTCTCAACTTGACAATCCAAGATCATGGTAGGTGACCTCTAAAATCTTATTTGTTTCCTCTGTTCCTCCCATCCCTACCAGCCATTCTAATTCTCAGGAACAAGAATGAAATCTTCATATGTGGGTTTGGTGTGGCTGCCTCCTTTTTGTGCTCATCCTTTTTTAAAAAAGCCTGATCTCTCACAACTCCTCTTTCCTGAAGGGTCCCAGCAGTCCAAAGCAAGTGCTTCTCCTTTCTTCCCTTTGTCTGACTTCATTTTCTTGTGTAGTTTTCATTCCTTGGCGTGTTCCCTGAACACTTGGCTAGATCACAGGGGATCTTGGCTAGATCACAGTCCATATCCCATCCAACCCGTCAGCTTTCGTGTGTGACATTGAGGAATGCACATCCACTGGACTCTGCAGAATGACTTTTTTTGTGGTTTCTTCTATGTAGGGCAGTACATTTCATTAAGCAAGCCAATTGGTTACATCCCACCTCAAAATAGCCTTTATTATTCAGTCTTTCTGCCATAAAAAGATGTGGCGTGGTGGATCATTGTCAAACATCTATTCTCTAAATAAAAGTACTTCAGAATATATTTTTAAAACAGATATACCTTTTGATTTCAACCCAGTTTAATTGTATTTTTAGCAGAACCATTACATTGAGGATTTAATTCTGTAGAGGTTAATAAAAACTGATCTTACTGTGTGACAGGGACGTCTTGAAGTATCTTTTTCTGAGAACTTAAAATTATGAACACAAATGCTTGAAGGCCTTCTGGGTGGGGCCTGTGCATATGACACAGCACTGGTTGTTCAGTATTTTTGGATGAATGAATTGAATGAACTGCTATAATCTTCCAGGTCTGGAACTTTGTAGCACCACAAGATGGCAGTATAGTATCAAATGTGGAAAGTTGATAGCTACCGATTTGTTTTGAGCCTCCCCAGAATGTTTGCACCTACACTTTAAATTGCACCCTCTGCTCTGCCATGGACTCTCTTTGGGCAAGAGAATATGACCTCTTCCTGCAGACTTGGAAGTATTACACACAACTGGAACGTGGGCAGTGCATGTTAAGACACTATAAAAAGACATGGTTTGCTCCTTAAACTTTGTTATGTTTCCTCCCTTGTTTTATGATACTTTCAAATTGCATTTATTATAAAGCAAAAAGAAAGTGTCCCACATAACTTCTCCCACAAGTGATTTTAATGAGCTTTGGCTTTACTAATGATTTTAACCATATTAGATTTTATTTACATTGATCTTCTAGCCACACAGCAACCACATCCCCTCAGCCCCCAAATATTGACATGATTTTAAAAAACTAACACTTTTTTCTTATAGTAATCAAGGACACCTCTACAGAGCACAAAGGGGTGTCCTGGCAAGGGACCCACTCATTTGCATAACATAAGTGGACCTATAGAGACCCTTCTTTCCTTTTCCCATCCCTAAAATCAATTTTGGGTTTTTTTATCCCAGTAGGTACCATTTGGGTACTGGCAACATTTTAATCCAAATTTTATCTTTAAAGGCAAAGACTAGCACTTGTATTTTAAATATCAGTCTCTGAAATCAGTCTGTAGTGATCACAGGTACAGGTCTTTTTGCTGAATGTTGTCCTCAGAATGTAAATAGAGTTGGTTTGTTTGTTTCATAACCTTGCTTAGATGGGGCATACTCAGAGTCATCTTATGGAAATTATCAAATATGGCATTTTACAAGGACGTTTTGAATTAATAAGGTCAAAAATTTCAAAGTCAAACATTTCTTACTGTACACTTGAAAATGTGTCATTAATGAGAATACCACTACATTAGAAAACTAGTATGCTAACCAGTGGCTTTTTAGCTCTCTTCCATCCCATATATGTGATAAAGACCTGTCCTCAAAATTCTACTTTATAACTGAATATGTAAAGTTTGTGGCTGGCTTATGCACACTACAACACAAGTATTACCACATGGGTTAAATGCAGGACACTTATTGATACCTAAGCTACAAAATCATAGTTCTTCAATAAATAAAAATGATGGCAAGATAAAGATTTTTACAATGTCTGACCTCCAAAAATAAAATTGGCATAACTAAAGTAGGTATTCTTATTGCATATCTAATTTTAAAAATCGAACACCAAGAATGACTCTAGAAAGGATTTGCAAAATGCTACTATCACAAAACTTTTCTTAAAAGTCTCTTTCATGAGAAAGATCAGTAAAGGAAGTAGTTTTCTTCCTACTAGTTAAATTTTTTTTTTTAAACCACTAAATATTCTCTTCAGGAAAAGAGAACAAACATTTATGAAGGATGCACAGAAAAAGCCCCTTCCACCCCACAATGATTGATGTCTCTGTCATTAGTAGGGTAGCTGACCATTTCTTATCTTGATTGACAGGTTAATAAGGGACCTGGGGCTATCTTTTCAGTATGAACACACAACCTTAGCAATTACTTTTAAATTATTGCTAATCTGCCAGAAAATAACAAGCATAAGGAATAAAAATATCTGAAAAAGAAATGCCTGCTGAAGAAGCTTTTACTTCCGGAGATTTAAAAGGTTCAGTTCAGAAAACTTGCCAGAATTTAGTCAATAGAATTTAGGCACTGAGGATTTTTTTTTTTTTAAAGAAAAACTTGTAGTTTATAATAGTTCATTGGTTCAATTAGGAGCGAAAAAGAAGGGAGTTTTGTAATGCAATTGTCCAGCAAAGGAAAACGCTTTAAATTGGGGGATTATGTGCGCAGACCACCTGTAGGGCATTCAGAGCCCTTTTCTATAATGCTTCAACCCATGCCTAGCTGCCTGCAGGCTGGCTAACAATGCCGGGAAAAGCTGTTTAAAAGGCTGAGCGCACTTGTGCCTCTGGTCTTCACTAACTGTTACAAGTCTTCCTCTCCCTCGCTCTCTCTCCTTTTTAAAGTAAAAGTCCCACATCCCTTTAATGGAAGAACTTTAAGGCTCCACGGTGGCCAATTGGTCTGCACCAAGAGGAGCCGGGCAGCAGGGAAAGAAACTTCAGACTATACAGCACATTTGGAGAGGAGAAAAGATCAAAGTTTTTCAAACTCAAAAGACCAAGTTCCCTACAGATTAACCCTATTCATTTAGCTCCTCTTAAAGGAATGATGTGCTGAGCCACTGGGCAGACAGGTAAGAAGTTCAACAATTGCCAAAGCATTCTTCTGCTAATTCAACAGCCTTCTGCTCAAATAAATTAGCTTAGTCTTGACAGAGGAACAATAGCTTTTTCTCTAGGAAAAGAAGCACATTTGGTATACACCAGCACGGAAGGTTATTAAGATGTTAACCCGTTAGTTTAATCCATTAAAGAGTGCCTGCTCCACTACCAGACTGTCAAGTGACTTATACTGAAAAGAGTGATCTATGGTTTAAAATATTAACCTCCACACTTCAGCAGTATGTTCAGACCCTGAAAAACCAGGTGTTTTCAAAATCACCGACGCGAGATCAGGATGCGGGGTTTTGAAATCTTTAGTGATATTATACAAGATAAATAACAAGGCCGAAGTGTAAGTACTGCCTTTGCAAAAGTTCCATTTACATACGCTAAGGTGAGTTGTAATCCATTGATCAGAAAAGAGCTACCAAGAAAAACACTATCTTTGGGGAAGGTGCAAAAACTCACTTTTGATTTCAGTTCAACAATGATATTTACTTTGCTAACAGTTTAAGAACTAAAGGTTAACAGGTAATTTTTTCCATGCCTAAAGTCAGTGTACAGAATGGCAACCAGAAAATGTCCATTTTTCCCACGTGTCCTTAGTAAGCACTGTAAAGGTAACAGCTTAGAAGAGGCAGGGGGAGAGGGCAATGTTTAAATCATTTATCAAAAGTCATTTTATTGACAAAATAGAATACTTATATTTGTTCTTACAAGGGGTAGCCTCTAAACTTTTTACAAAAAATGTACACACTGTATATCTTTGGATATATACATATTTTACACATTTTTACAATTTAACAAATAATTATATAAATACATCCTCTAATGTAAGAAACCCGTATTTACTTGGGGTATATAATTAAGACATTTCTTGTTTATTTAAGGCATTTGCCTGGTCATTAAGAATACCCAAACCGTGCAATCCCATTAGGTCGCAGTCATCCCTCCTCTAGGATATGTTAGGAGTAAGTTTATGTAGACAAGTGGAGCGAGAAAAAGAGGTCCCTCAGGTGAAATCTGTAGATCTGGTTTCAAGCTCAGCAAAGGGCAATCAGCGAAGGCTCCTAATCTCAGGTTCTGGAAATACGGCAAAGTCCAACCTGCTCTGCCAAAGGAAATTAACGCCTGGCGGGAGGAGCTCCTGGAATATCAATGGAGGGAAGGGGGTTGGGTCTGGAAGGCTTCAATGCCAGGTACTTTGTTCTAAGCAAGTCATTTAAGTCCCAGCTAATGGATACCATTAAGAGTTCATTATCATGCTAATAGCAATCAACACTGTGAAGGGGTGGGAACCTCAGCCCGTCAAGTGTCCTTTCCCCACACTGGGTCTCCTCTCCCCTCCCCCTTTCCGCCCCTCCTGGGCGCCCCCTCCCCTCTGCTCAGACCTGGGACAATGGCATCTGCTTTGGGTAAGACACTGAGCTGGCCGTGCCAGACCGCCACGTCAGGCCGGTGCTGACGTCGCTGTAGAGGGAGCCCCCGCCACCACCCTGCCCTCCACCCCCACCGGGTCCAGCGCTGCCACCGCCCCCAGGCCCGCCCCCGCCCCCTGCAGCCCCTACGGCCGGACCCCCACCCACCGCAGCACCCTTGCTGGCCCAGCAGCAACGGGTGCACAGGGCGCGCCAGGACTCCAACGTCTTGCCAGACCAGACCCACACTCCAGAGGTAATGCCCACCACCAGGCACATGAAGTACTTGAGCATGAAGACTGCGTAGTCGGGCCTGCGTGCCTGGTCGGGCTGCAGATCCCGCAAGCACGGGCAGTTGTGCGTGGCCTCCCAGCGAGGGCGGTTGTGCTGCTCGTAGAAGAGGCAGGCGACCACGACGGCGGCCGGCACAGTGTAAAGCACGGTGAAGAGGCCCAGGCGGATCATGAGCTTTTCCAGCTTGTGCGTTTTGGTGGGGCCACCCTGCTGCTTGATGACCGAGCGAATGCGGAAAAGCGACACGAAGCCGGCCAGCAGAAACATTGTGCCAATAAAGAGGTAGATGACAAGCGGGGCCAGCACGAAGCCACGCAGGTTATCGAGGCTCTGGTTGCCCACGTAGCAGATCCCTGCCACTGGGTCACCGTCCACTGAGCTGAGCGCCAGAACTGCAATGGACTTGACGCTGGGCACAAGCCACGCGGCCAGGTGGAAGTACTGCGAATAGCCGGCAATGGCTTCATTGCCCCACTTCATGCCTGCCGCCAGGAACCACGTGAGCGACAGGATAACCCACCAGATGGAGCTGGCCATGCCGAAAAAGTAGACTAGCAGGAAGACTACGGTGCACAGAGCGGGGCCAGTGGTCTCATAGCGCACGTGCTGCTCCACAGCGCCCAGCTCCTCGTACTCGCCGCGCCCGCCCGCGCCGCTCGCTCCCGCTCCTGCCGCGCCCGCGCTAGCTGCAGCCGCTGCGCCGCCCGCGCCACCAGCGCCGCCAGCGCCCGGCGCGCCGCCGCTGCAAGCCACCTTCTCATGACCCGCTACCAGGCGCACCAGGTAGCCGACCGACACGAAGAGGTAGCAGGCAGAGAGGAAGATGATGGGCCGCTCCGGATACTTGAAGCGCTCCATGTCGATGAGGAAAGTGGAGACGGTAGCGAAAGTGGACACGAAGCAGAGCACCGACCACAGGCCGATCCAGAAAACTGTGAAGGCGCGCTCGTCCTGACTGAAGAAGGGATTGTGACAGGGTAGTGCGCAGTTGGCTATCTGGCCTGTCTTGACGCGGTTGTACAGAGGGTGCCGCTCACTGGACACGCTTACCATGGGCGCGCGGCACTGGCACCCCGGCTCGCAGGGAGCCGCACCGCCACCAGGGGGCCGTGCCTTCCCGCCACCGCCTCCTCTTGCTGGGGGCGCCGCCGCGTCCCCGCCGCCACCACCCCGGCCGCCGCCGCCGCGGTGCGGGGGCCTGGCCCCCGGCGGGCGGCCGTGGCCGCTGCCGGAGGGTGGCTGCTCGCCGGGAGGCGGCGGCGGCAAGCGGCGCGGCGGGTTGGGCGCGGCCGTGGTCAGGTCTGTGCGGTTATAGTCCATACACAGCGTGTCAGGGTTGCCTTGCTCGGGCAGCCGGTCGCAGCGCATGCGGTCCGGCCAAGCGAAGCCGTACTGGCGCATGAGCGGCGCGCAACCGGCCTTGGCGCGCTCGCACACAGAGCGGCAGGGCGGCAGCGGCTTCTTGTAGTCCTCCAGGCAGATGGGCGTGTACATGCTGCACAGAAAGAACTTGAGGTCCGGGGAGCACTGGATCTCCACCAAGGGCCAGAACTGGTGCACCTCCAGGCCCGCCTCGTCCTGCGTGTCGTGGTTGAACTGGTTGGGCATGTAGGTGTAGTTGTAGCCAATGCCTTTACACAGCGGTACGGTGATCTCTTGGCACGCTAGCTCTTTGGCCGAGGCGGCTGCTGCGCCGCTGGAGCGCTGCAGCAGCGCCAAGGCGGCCAGCAAAGAGGTCACTTCCAACAGGTAACCCCACTCCATGCTGCGCGCCTCTGCCCTGCGCCCTAGTCCTCCAGGCAGTGCGCTGAAGGTCCCTGGGGGATCCGGGTAATTGAGCCGGGTTAGGGGAGAGCGGGTGACCTGCGGGTCTTCTGCCTCTCTTTGAGGAGAAGAGGGGATTTGCCAATAATCTAGCTCCTGTCCGGGGCGCGTCTGCGGAGGAGCAGTCCGAAGCCTGAGCAGAGGTCGTCCGCACCTCCTTTCCGCCACTCCAGGAGAGGTGGCTGCAGTCGCGCGCCACAGTCCCAGAGGGTCTGTTCCTCTTACTCTGGGTTCCACTCAGCCCTCAAGGAGCAGGGTAGTGGGCCCTTGGTCCATCGTCCTGTGCTCACTCGTCTCCTCTCCCGCTCGTCTGGCCACTTCTCTACTTGGCGCCCAGCAGCGGTGACTTTGTCGGGCACTGAGGGCGGCGGCGCAGCAAGTTTCCTTTCGGGCCGCGGTGCGCAGTCAAGATGGCTGGGCCAAACAGCTCGCTGAGCCGGGTCAGCCCTCGCGGCCCCTTTTCGGCCTGCGAGGGCTCATGCCCGCCCCAAAGGCCGCGCCACCACTGTTGGAGTTCAGGACCCCGCACGCCCGAGGCCTCTGTGATCTTTCTTCCGCGTGCGACCCTCAATCTGTACGCCGCGGGGACAGACGGATCCGTCTCCAGGAAAAGTCCGCGTCGCCCTCTGGCCGCAGTCGGGTAAGATACAGGCAGTCCCCTTCTCGCTAGACACACAGAAGCAAATCCAGACTGGAAGAAATGGACACCTGAGCGGCTCGGCCCGCGCCCAGCCGCCGCCTCCTCCGCAGGAGCAGCGCCCTTAGCCCAACTTCTCGGCTCCAGCCCCGCTAGCGCCGCGCGGCCGGCTCATGAATATTTATGCAGCCTGGACTTAGTCTCCGCCCAACTCTAGAGTCACCAATCGCCGGATGACAGGGCGGAGTCTACTCGCTCCCAAGGCTCAGCCTTCCTTAAGGACGTCCTTACAGTCCCGATGGCCATGTGGGCTTTCTGCAAATGTAGAGTTTTGATAACCTTGGGATTGACCGCAGAGAGGGAGCGTTTGTTACGAATGTCCCCACGGACCTCAGTCAGTCTGAGATCTTGGCCCTATTTTCCCGAGTTTGTACTTGGGGACGGGGCTTCATTGTAGTGTGCGCCTCCCAGTGCTCTTTCAAATCGGTCAAACCCCTGCTTACTAAGCCTCCACGAATGAGTTGACCTGCTAGAGATGGGGCCCCGGGGCTCCCTTGTGAGCTGTGGTAACTTGGAAACCGCGCAACAGGCGAGTGTGCAAGGACCTACCCAGACCTGGACCCTTAGGAGACCCGGGAAGGACGTAGTTCTTGGGGTTCTCAGAATGATGGGTTTTGAGCCTTGGAGATGTGTGTGTGTTGGTGGGGGGAGTGCAACGACCTCAGTTCATTCTAGATGGGGGGCTGGATTTGGAGCAGCCGGGTTAGGTGCTCCGTAGTCCGGCTGCAGGCGCACAAGGGTCTCAGTGCACAGGTGCCCGCTTGGGACTCCTCTGTGGGCTCAGCTGTTTTACTTCGGGAGCCTCAGTTTCCTTGCCTAGAAAATGGGGTGATCACAGCATCGATCTCATAGGGGTTTTTGATAATTGGATGAGGTAAAATATCTAAACCATCTGGACGCAGTGCTTCCTTTACAGAAAGTAATTCCATATTTTCTTTAAAAAATAAAACAAAAACTTATAAATAGCATAGAGTGGAAACTGCCACTGGATTCTCTATTCTTTTCCTGCTTTAGGATATATATCCATTTATCCGAAGCTAATGTTTTTGCCAGAGCCTCCTTTTCTATTGTGGGAGGCGGGGCTGCGCCCTGGCGCCGAGGCGCGGACACGTATCGGTGATCTGCACCCAGCCCTAGCTGCTGTTAGCAGCCACTTGGGATGCGGCCAGACAGCGCTGGCCAAGCCAGCTTTGCATCCACCTTAAGAAGGACCGGGAACAGGGGCCCGGAGGGACGGGGCGGGGGCGGGGGGGGGGCGCGAGGGGCCGGCGGCCTGGCAGGTTCATTTACGCTTGTTAGGACGTCCCAGGGGGTTGTCTTTCTCCTAGAATGGAGTGTTTATTTTTTAATTGATGTGCTGTTTCATTTAGCGCTTGTATGGAACTCATGCTGGGGCTGTAATTACTGTAATCTCGGGAACAAGCGTTCAGTTAGCCAGGAGGGTGGCAAAATAGTTTCTCTCTCTCTTCCTCCCTCCCCCCCTTCCTCTCCTTCTCTGTCCTTACTCTCCTTCTTTCTTCCTCCTCTTCTGTACCCCTCCTTTCTTTTCTTTTTGTTTCAGGATTTTTGCTCTTTGTCAGGTTTCATACCAAGAACAAGAAGAACTAGAGAACAAAAGTTGCCGAGGGCGTGGGGACAGAGAAAAAGAATTAAAGGTACATTTGAGGACAGTAAAAAATAATTAAAGGTACATTTAAGGTTACTTCAGGGAGTTTTTATTGGGGGATGGGGGGGGCTGGAATTGGCGGTTATCTGTTTAAAAACAACTTTTGTGCCCAAACAAAATTAACTAGGAGCATATGTATATTGCTTGAGCTAATGGAATCTAAGTCTTCCTCTTTCAGTTTTCCATGGCTTAGTTTAGCAACCTATTATGAACCACAATAAGTAGACAGGCAGAAGCTCCTCCCCCGCCCCTTTCTGGCAAGTTCTGTGTTTTTTCCCTTCTAGGCAGATCCACCAGACTATAGTTATACCCCACCATCATTTTCTTTTTCTTTTTTCAAATGAAGAATAGTCGGAACCTCTTTACACTGAAAGCAACACCTCCCAATTTAGTTTTCGTAAAACTACTCTATAGGAATCCCAAATTTAAAGCTTCAGAAATATTGGCTGATTCAGCAGAAAATGGACCACTAGAAAATGCAGACTTGACCTTTACTTTTTTTTTTAACATCGATTCTTTACCTCCGCCTCCACACCACAATTCCCATTTGTGGTATGTTAACTGTAGAAAGTCAACTATATCTTTAGTTGGTACCTTGCTCCTAGAGGGCTAATTACCAGAGCATTCAGCTGGAGGTAATTCCTAGAGTTGGAGTTCTGATCTGAGCTTAGTGGTGAAGGCAGAGACCCCTTATCCACAGTGATAGGCGGCTACATTGCTTGGACCAGGGAGACCACAGAAGGGAGGAGCTAATTTCCAAAAGCAACACAGATGGGGAAAGGTTCCTACTGCTTTTCTTCATCAGAGAAATGTCAAATACTGAAGTTTAGAATTAAACTATATAAATTTACTAGAATTCGGTAAAAACAAACTGGCATTTCAAAATTGTAGTTGAAGATTGTTGATTTTGGCTCTTAATTGGCATTTAAATATTTTTCTTTTGAGAGAAGACGAAAAGTTTGATGATGTGGAATGTGGAAATTTTTGGTAAGTATTAGGCTTGCATAAAAAATAAGACAGAATTTTGGACTTTCAAAATTATAGGCTATTTGGAGGATACAACTGATTTGTGATATTAAAACCACTTATATAAAATCATAAAAATACTTTTAATTAAAAAAACATTTAAAATTTACCATTAAATTAAACAGATACTTGACAGTTTTTCAGAGAGAAGATAGAGACTTATGAAGCCAGTTAGTTTATGGAAGGCAACGAGAGATCAGCGAAAATAACCGGGACCATTTATCTATGTTGTCAGCTAAATGACGATTTTTTTTTGTATGTAAAGCAGCTATATTTTAGGGGAGGGTAAATAGTTTTAGTAGTACATAAATAAATTGGGAAAGTTAAAGGAATTTCTGAACAGATGTATTGTTATTGAATGGCCTACAAGCGTAATAATATAGTTTGGGTTAATCACCTTTCCATTACTATAATAGCTACCTGAGATAATAAACTTATAAAGAAAAAAAAAAGTATTCTGACTCACAGTTTTTGAGATTTCAGTCAATAGACAGTTGGCTTCATTGCTTCTGGGCCTGTGGTGAGGCAGCATGTCATGAAGGGAGTACATGCCGGAGCAAAGTTAGTTACCTCACAACTGTAATGCAAAAAGAAAAAAGACCTGGGTCTCAAAATCCCCTTTGAGCCCCCTCCCAAGATCTGACCTGAAGATCTCCCATTAGGTGCTAGATCTTAACTGCTCCACTATCTCCCAATAGCACCACAAGCTGGGGACCAAGGTTTTAACTCATAACACCTTTAAGAGACATTCTAGATACAAACTACAACACAGTCAAAGGCTTGCAGAGGAAGGAAGATTTTACAAACTATCAGGGGCCAAGTTAGATAGGAGACTAATGAAATTGTGTCTGTATGAAATTTCAGAAACTTTGGGAAAATTATGTTTCAGTGCATTATATTTAAAAATCCAATATGAGAGTTTTGATACTAGAGAAGGCCTAACGTATGAAGAACTATTTTGTAACTAATGACATTTCTTAAGGTGTTATATCAAATGCCATTTTTTTTTCTTCTAAAAGCTCATTTTCTTCCAGGGAAATAATAAAGTACTAATGTTATTAGAGAATATACAACTCTAATATACAACTCAGGTAATATTGGGATATCTTGCCAGTTAAGAAATCTGTCTTTCATTGTGTCTTTAGTCACCCACTCCATAAACAGAAGTAAAGTTAGAAGTGAACTGGTCTTGTTTAAATGTCTACTGGAATTAACATAGTTGCTATAGTTTGCATCTAGAATATACCCCAAAGGTCCATGTATTAAGGGTTGGTCCCCAGCCATGGAGCTATTGGGAGGTAGTGGAACCTTTAGGAGGTGGGGCCTAGTAGGAGTGAGTTAGGTCATTGGGCATGTGTCTTGGAAGGGAATATGGGGACCCTGGCCTCTCAAGCTGTTATGAGGTGAGCATCTTTGCTCCACCACATACTCCCCACCATAAGCCCAAAGCAACAGGAGCAACTGAGGATGGACTGGAAACTGAAACTGTAAGTCAAAATAAACTGTCCCTCTTTTTGAATTGCTATATCTGAGGTGTTGGGTGCAGTAATGAAAACCTGACTAACACAATGAGTGAGATTATTTTTATAGTCTTCCATGTTAACATTAAACTCTAAAAAAAGATCTTCTCTACTTTCTCCACCACTAGGTAAAGGATCCTTCAGAAAGAAGTACTCTTTGCTGTGTCTGAAAAAAACAGCAATGTGCAAATGGGTAGAGAAAACTGAGGTAAACATATGCCACTGGCTTGGAATCAGATGCTCACTTTGTGTGGCTGCCATTTTGGAAAATGGAGACTTTACTCACTTTGTAATTTTATAATTATTCTAAAATTTGTTTTAAAACAAATATTGATTTTTCCCCCTTCATTTACACTGGAATATTGGCCAGATGTTGAAATTCTTATGGGGTGTGTCATGCATTAGTTGGGAGCTTCTGAGTATAATAGAGACCTCCTAAATAAAAATGGCTTAGCTAAGAAGGACATCTCATTTCAATACATCTAATAGCAGGAATTTCACCACTGGTTCCTCAACAATGTTATATCTGTCGGTTGGCTTGTAGGCCCTTGGGTTCCCCTTTGGTTACATGGAGCCAGTGCAGGAGGAGTACTAGGACCTTGACCTGTGAAGCTCCCCTATTAGGAAAGGGGAGCCCTGAAGGATTTCAACTAACTTTCCCATATAGTACACTGTCTGATCTGTCACATGACTATTCTTAGCTGCAAGAGAGGCTATAAAATTGAAGATCTGATGGGTGGCAAGTGATGGGGGTGGTTCTGATAGCAAGAAAAGGACAATCAACAGTGTTAGCTGCACAGTACTATATGAAAGAAATTAGCTTTCAAGCATATCATCAATTAGCATGCTTAGTCTTCTAGTATATTTTGTTCAGGGTTATGAATTAAGTATGATCTAGATTGAAGAAAATCTTGATATCTAGCTGTTTTTCCTTTTGGAGTTTATATAGTATAGTTTACTGCATAGTTGGTAGGAAAGAAATTTTGCTGTTTACTATGAGTTTTACTTATAAGGTATGTATACTTGGTAATTTAACTCCTGAGTTCCCTTTTGTTAAACTGCCCCTCACCCTTTTTTTGGAGACTTCACTAAACATTGACAATACTAGAATTTTAATGTTTTTTTTCCCCAAGTCTCATACCATGTAAAATTTTTGTTTTTATTATTTTAAAAATTAAATATAGTAATCCTAACACTTTGGGAGGCTGAGACAGGAGAATCGCAAGTTCAAAGCCAGCCTCAGCAACGGTGAGGCACTAAGCAACTCAGTGAGACCCTGTCTCTAAACAAAACGCAAAATAGGGCTGGGGATGTGGCTCAGTGGTGGAGTGCCCCTGAGTTCATACCCTGGTACCAAAAAATTAAAAGAATAAATAAATATAATGCAGGAAAAACTATTAAATCCTATATCTGAACTGCTTATGGATGTGAAAGAATGTTTATACAAAAATAAATATTGGTTCAGGTAAGAGTTTACACCTGGTAGCAATGATCCATTTTAAATGGTGGTCTGAAACAATAATAATGTTTTATTTCAGTAATTAATACAAATAATAATTACTAAGGCACTAGAGACATGGAGGTGGCAAGGATGACAATGGCATTTCATTCTGTTTTATGTTTATCTTTGACTAGATTCAGGTAAACAGAGGTAATTTTCTTTTCTTCTAGAGGTGACTACACTTGATTACTTTTTCCAATATTGCACAAGTCTTGCATGCTTTTAGAAGAAAATTTACCTTATAGGGCTAACCTTATTGTTTACTGTATGAAAGTATAACTTGTATTATAAACATAACTTATAAAATAAGAAAATTGATGCATTGAAGTGCTGAGTTTATTTAAATAATAATACAACATAATGATCAACTTGTGGCATACTTTCTTAAAACCCTGACCAGTAGGATGTGGTTTGAAACTAGTGTGGGCTATCTTCAAAATATACTTTTAAGTGAAAAGAAAAAGCAGGACATAGAAATATTGAACTACATGGTGTGGGTCCAATTACTTTAACAAATATTCATAAACAAAAGACTAGAAAGAAATCTATTAAAATGGTACTCAACAATATATTTGAGTGGATTAATTAAGAATATTTTTTCTTTTTAAAAATAATGATGTAGATTTTATACTTAGGAAAAATGATCTTGAAACAATCCTATACTTGGTGAACTTCATACCTATTATGTGTTATATGTTAACAATCCTAGACTTGGTGAACTTCACACCTATTATGTGTTATTTTGTATCTTTTTTCTCATTATATAGATAAAAATTATCAAAGGACAAAAATATGTGTCTTAGCTATCTCTTTCCATATAGATTGTCTATCATGTATGATTGTGTGTTGTTTGGTTGATTCAGAGATTGAATTATCATTTTTGCCTTTGGTTGGATTCTCTAATCCTAGTTCCCCTGAGTTGTCCTTCTGATTGAAGACCTATGATTTTGAATGGGATGAGGAGATGGAAAAGAGGAAACATGTCTGCTATTGTAGTTGAGAGGCCACAGGATTGGTGTGAGAAGTAGAACTCTCAGTAGTGCCAGCCTTGAGTACCCTTGGCACCATGTCTGCTTTAGAGCTGATTGGCCTATTGCCCATGATATTACTTTGTCTCCATGGTATTACATATTGACATACCAAACTATTACTTGAGTATTTTTTTTATTGGTTATGGGCAAAGTAAAGGTGACTGAAGAAGACTTGTGGTATAGAGAAGATAGGCTTTGCATGGGGCAACCTGGGGGAATGCAGCTCAGGTATTTGTTATTTAGATGGACAGGTAACCTACAACCTCTTGGAGCTTTACTTCCTCATACTTAAAGCATGGATTAACAAATGGAAGAGTTTCTCATGGGTTGTGAGTTAGATGAGATTGAAGCACAGTGCCTAGACTCTGATAGATGAATTTTAATGTCTAGAGTGATAAGAAATGTATCTGTGGTTGTAAAAATTATAACTGGATGAAATCATCTTGATCTTTCCTCCCTTTTCTTAATGGTGGGAAGCTCTCTTTTACATCTCACTCATAAATTCAGTATTGATTTAATACAAATGGCTCTGATTACTATTGCTGCATAGCAGTGGTTCTGAGACCTTTTTATTTGGCTCATATTCTGAGGGTCATGAGTTTAGGAAGGGCTCGGTTAGGCAGATCTTGCTTGGTACCTCTCCTGCAGTTACAGTCAGATGTCTCCAGGACTGCAGTCATTTGAAAGTTTGTTCAATGGAGCTGAACAACCAAGCTAGCATGCTCCTGTGGCTCCCCATTGATGCTGACTATCTACTGTAGTGTCTCCACGTAGCCTTTCTTAGCTTGGCAGCTTTACAGCGGTTGCATTCCTGCATGGTGGGGCATCTCCCAGAGCCAGCCAGGTGAAAACTGCATGACACTCAGTTTCATACAATAGAAGTTTTTCGGCTGTACTCTGTCAGTTGAAGCCATCCATGTGTACTCTGATCCAAAGACAGAGGCATGGACCTACCTTAAAATAGAAGGAATGGGGCTGTATTTTAAAATCACCACAGTGTTAGAAGGATAACATGTAGCCCCTTTTACATGGAACTCTTGTGGGATGGCCACAGATAGTCAGTTACAATGCTATTGAGTAGACATTTATAAAGTACACAGAAAAATATTAGGGAACAAGTAAGTGTTCTTTGAAGAGCTGGGAAAGGACTACATAGAGATTTTGAAGACTGATCAGGAGCTTGTGCACTTGAGGAGAGAAGAAGCTTCAGGTATATGGACAGCATTTAAAGATGAAATCCTCTTTGCATTTGCTATTCCTGAAACAGCAAGAATTTTTCTTGAATGACAACATTTGTATTTGTGTGAAATTAGTTGATATAATTTGTACCTCTGAATAGTTACATTTTGAAGTCTACAGAGTCCAGTAAATGGTAGAGTGTTTTCTGCCTAGAGTAATAGGAATCCAACTAAAGTGACAAGAGAGGATACTGACCTCACATTACCTGAGACGTGGAGGATGAATGGCTGACAAGCTGTTAGTTCTATGACTCCATGCAGTTTGAAGATCCAAGTTCTTTCCATCTTTTTCTCTGTCTTGTGTGTGGTTAGTGTCCTTCATGATTCTGGAGTGGTTATTGATTGAGGTTCATGGCTTGACCATGCCAATACCCAGAGGCAGGAAGAGGGACATTCTTTTCCTTTGTACTTTTTTTTAAAAATAGTTTTAGTTGTAGTTGGACACAATACCTTTATTTTATTTATTTATTTTTATGTGGTGCTAAGGATTGAAGCCAGTGCCTCACACGTGCTAGGCAAGTGCTCTACCACTGAGCCACAACCCAGCCCCTCCTTTTTGCCTTTTTTTTTTTTAAGTGCCAGGAGGCCTTTCTTGGAACTGACTTGCACTCACTTTTCACAGGTCAGAATTGGGTGGCAAGCCACATTACTGAGCCCTGACCCTGGGGAGAAGAAATCACTTGAGCAAAATGGGGTTCCAGCAGGAAGAAGGGCAGTACACTGGCCTTGAGCAGATAACCGAGTGTGTCTACTCAAACCTAAAGATTTGTTACATCTCGTGGCAGGAGGCTAGAGTCTCTTTGGGTCTAACTTCTGCTGTTGAGGGTCAGGCTAGTAGTCTTGGAAGATTCTAACTCTCTTTTGTGTGTTAATTACCAATGAAACTGAAATCCTTTCTCCTCCTCTCCCCATAACTTCATGCAGGTGGGATCTATTAATAAGGTTTCAGCTGTTTATTTCACTAGAGCAATGTGTTTTGCTTAAGAGTATGTTCCTGCTTTAGAAATTCAACTGCCTGTAGAGCCTCTAGGCTAGACCAGGTTACATGAAGACTGTTGATCAGAACAAGCTGGGTGGTTAGTGGTGTTTGCTCATGTTCCTGTCTCACCACAAACTCCCTACGGGGTAATTACTTGCAAGAACACCTTCCTAAACAGCCAGGAAACAGAGCTATGAAGAATTGCCAGGGATGGAATTTTTTTTCTCACCTGTGTGCTTTCTAGAACCTAATAGGACTGAGAAGCAAAGAGCTTCCAGTCACCTGCAGAGAACATAGAGTCCAGGGGAACCATATGGGTGTTTATGCTGTGGATGGATCAAATTCCCTGCTGCTGTTGTCCCCCAAACTAAACAATTGCTAAAGAACTATGCCCCCATGAAAGTACTAGGGTTTATTTGTTCTTTATTTTTGCTTTAGCACTTTGCCTCTTTAGCCTATTTCACTTCTGTATGTTATTCCTAGTTTTGTAATAATACAAAATAATATATTTGTGTATTATTTTGTATATTAATAATACAAAATAATATTTTTGTAATAATACAAAAGTTTTGTAATAATCTCTGTTTTCGGGAAGATATTGGTGGCACAATGGTTGAGCATTCTGTTTAGAATTTGGTAGTTGCTTTCCTTCTATAGATGCTGGTTTGGGAACTTATTCCTAACCAAGTCTTCTCTACAAGGTAGTAGTAAAAATGTGATTGCTGGGCTTGTTCACCTGTTATATGAATCAAGTAAGGCGCATCTTTTACATTACATATTTGCTGACATCCTTATGTGAGAGTTTTTGTCTCAGTAAGCAACTGCCACTTGTGCAGACAATCTTTTCCTCAGGTATGTTGGCTTTAGGACGTTCTGTTACCGTAGTGCTAAAAGGGAAGGACTCATATTTTTACATGTTGCTCTGTCATCCTGTTGACTATTAATCATTTTGTTTTCCACTGAGATTCACATGGTCTCTGGATTCCTATTTTAAAAAAGTGTGTATCTCTATATTTACTATGACATTGTCTCTTTACTTTGTGATCTCTTTGGTCTTGTCCTCTATCTTAAATAGAACAGAATGATTTGCCTTATGTTTTATATGTCAAAAATCTGAAAAGATTCATTTTCCATTAGGATTCTATTAGAGTTTGGTTGCTTTGTGGTAAAAAAATACCAAGGTTTCTGCTGGAAGGTAATCTACTGAAATTATATATCGTGATTTTTTTTTATTAGAGTAGAAAATGTAGGTTTAACTAAATAGAGTGAAGCCTAACATATAATTCATAATTGCAGAATGATAAATGTGAGCCTTGTTCCTCAATCCCCCAAGTGAGCAATAAAAACTGTACTTAGAAAGATTTTCTAAGTTTAGATTCTATGCTAATAATTACCCTAGGGAATAGACACTTTGCTTAAGAATAAGAGTGACCAGAATAAGGATGGAAAGTGGTTTGATCTGTGTTACATTGTTAATGTACTGGAGGACAGTGAGAGAGAAGATGGATAGGCAGGGTTGGAGTAGAATAATAATATTAGCTGGCATTTATAGCATGTCTTATTATTTGCCAAGCTCTGGGCTTGACCCCCACCCCCCTTTTTTTATCATTTTGGATATTTTAACAACTAGTAACAGTTAACCCAACTCAAATTGGCTCATGGAAAATGAAAATTCTTATCTTCCATAGCAAGAAGTATAGAAAGTAGGGCAGATTCCTAGCTTGATAAAGATTTTCAAAAATACCATCACGAATTTAGATTCTGTCTATTTATCGGGCTTGCCACCCTTAGGGTTATTGGTGGTAGTGACCTCAGGATTACAAGATGTCTGCAGCATTCTGGGTATCTTCCCAGAAGTCTCTTGGAAGATTTCATTGGCTAAATTAGGCTGAATAGCCATCTGTAAGCCTATCATTGGCAAGAGAAGTGGAATTAGCACAATAGGCTTAAAGACATCATGCATCAGGCTATACTATCTATGGAGGTGGAAATGAGTTCATCTTTCTCTGAAGTACCTGGCCCTGTGGAGGAGGATGAACACCTGAATGAAGTTAAGGTTTATAAGAAAGAAAGAAAGGAAATGGCAATGGATGTTAAATAGGCAACTGAAGTTTTGCTACATGTCTATAAACACCTCTCTCTTTAGCTCCATCTCTATAATTTATACTGTTTAGGCCTCTTAGTGAATGTGCAAAATAAGTATAAAAATAGTGGTTTATAGATGAGGCTCATGCTGCTGCTATCACGTATTGTTTTTAAATAGTGCAACCCTTTCTTCCAAACCAAATCTTGCACCAAACTACAATATACAAACAAAATATCTATGTTTAAGTTCATATTATGAAATGGACATTCAAATTATGAAATTAATTTTTAGAAAACACAATGAAGCTATTTTGATAACCATAAAGATTTGAAAATATTAGCAATGACTTTATGTTATCTTATGCAAATTTGAATTTAGAAAAAAAAATTCATGCTGACCTATATCTTTTCTAACCACTGTTTCATAAGAAGTTTAGATAGATGCACTGAAATGACACAGGATGCTTTATTTGGGGGCTACACATACATGTTGATCTGAAGGAATAATTCACATTGTTTAGGGTTTCACGGTGTTAGAATGGTGTACATAATTCAGGGGAGTGTCTCCCCTATATCTTTGATAGGAAGTATCTTCACTGGCTATAAGTATAGCATTCCTGGCTGCTCCCAACCCCCACTTCCTGGTTCTCACTCAATCTTCCTACATCTTTGACTGTGGTTTTTGAAGGAGACCTTGAGGATGCCTCAGCCATCCGTTCTTGTTCTTTCCACTGTACTATTGTTCTGCGGAGCTCTGTTCTCTTAGCAGACAGGCCTACTTCTCCCTAGCACTGCCAATGACCAAGGACAAGTCTGCTCAGTGCTAGGGGTCAGTATGAGGAAACACACTAGCCCATTAAAAAAAGCCACATGTTCTAATATCAGCTTTGCTGCTTATAAAAATTTCTAAAACTTCCCTATCAGCTATCTTATATTTTATTTTTAAACCATTTGTGATCTAGAGTATAATAAACTTTCTGTTTATTTGTCCCTACCCTGCCATAGGGTATATTTTCCTTTTATAAAAACAAAATTCTCCTTTCTCTAATAGATTTTGATGGGAAGGAAAAGGGGGAAATCAATTTCCACATACATATGAGTTTGTCAGGATGAACCCAACAACTCTGTTTATAAAATTCTAATACTAATCATAATTTTTAAAAGATATTGTTAAGATTAGGGAGGCTGAGACAGGAGAATTGCGAGTTCAAAGCCAGCTTCAGCAACGGTGAGGCACTAAGCAACTCAGTGAGACCCTGTCTCTACATAAAACACAAAATAGGTCTGGGAATGTGGCTCAGTGGACGAGTGCCCCTGAATTCAATCTCCAGTACCCCCCAAAAAAAGGTATTGCTAAGAGAATGAAAATGTATACTACACATTTTGAGAAAATGTTTTAAAATTATATATCAAAATATGCAGAGTATATAAAGAGTGCTCAATACTTAAAAGAAATAAAATAATGCAATTAAAAATTATATTCTGAAAGATTTTAAACAAGAATATACATCAGATGCACAGTCATATTTAATATATTAATACTTTGATATATTTGTATCAAATCTGCCCTCTTTTGAATAAGTAAAACTTTACAAATATGAGTTAAAATGTAATACCCTGTCCCTTTGTCTCTGCAGAAGTATGTACTAATCTAAAGATGGTGTGAATTGAATCCTTGAATGCTTTTGTACTTTTTATGCTTACATGTATGCATATCTGTATACAAAACTAAATGGCATTGTTCTGAATGGATTTTTTAAATTAGTATAATACATTCCCTTTTATAAATAACTTTATAAACTCAACAAGTTACTTACTATTGTTCTGGTTAAAGATTTTAAACTGCTCTGAGCACTCCACTGTATGAATTAGCCACACCTCGTTATCAACTCTGTGACTGAGTGGTGGTTTGGTGAATCCTCGGTTGTCACGGATAACACTTGGTGATGCTGTGAATATCTTTGTGTATATCTCATTGTACACATGCTCAGGAGTTTCTCTAAAGTAAATGTCCATAAATGAAATGGCTGATGTGTAGAGTATATACAGACCTTGCAATTCACCATCTATTGCCAAGTTACTCTTCGGAGTGGCTGAACCAACTTACATACCCTCTGAAGCCTATAGGACTTTTTGATTTCCTATTGTCTCACCAGCCCTGGGGATACTTGACCCTACCCATTTGAAGAATAAATGGAGGAAATGGAGGAAACTCATTATTTTAATTTGCATTTCTGATTACTAATGACATTAAGCACATTTTTTTATGGTTTTGTACCAGTTGGATTACTTTCCCTCCAACTTACCTCCTTGTTCTTGGTCCATTTTCTTTTTTCTTACTGTGTTTTACCTTTCTTTGTTTTGATTTGGGGAATTTCTAAAAATATCTTAAATGCTTATTATTTTGCTTAGGAAATGTTTTCTCTGAGTCTATGGGCTTTTAATTTTATTGTATCTTTGGTAAAAATAACTTTAGATTTGTATAACCAGAGATGTGAAAAATTGTGATCCATTTGTGTACAATGAATCGAAGAGCATTCTGCTATCATGTACAACTGATTAAAACAAATAAATTTTAAAAAATGCAAAAGAAAACAAAAAAAGAAAAACAGTAGAGAGAGATCAGGGGAAGAATGAGAAAAAGGAAGAGAGAAATAGTAGGAAATTAAATTGATCAAATAAAGTTATGTGCATGTGTGAGCATGTCACAATGAATCCCACTATTATGTGTAATTATGGTACACCAATAAAACATTTAAACATAAAAAACTTTAGATTTTTAATCTACTCAAATCTATTAATCTTTTCCTTTATATTTTTTTGTCCTGTTTAAGAAATTCTCCCCTAACATGTGGTGAAGTTATTCCGCTCTATTATTTCTAAAAGTTTTGAGCCTTTCTTATCATATTTAGTTTTTTTTTTTTTTTTGGGTACCAGGGATTGAACTCAGGGGCACTCGACCACTGAGCCACATCCCCAGCCCCACTGAGCCACATCCCCAGCCCCATTTTGTGTTTTATGTAGAGACAGGGTCTCACTGAGTTGCTTAGCGCCTCGCCGTTGCTGAGGCTGGCTTTGAACTCGCGATTCTCCTGTCTCAGGCTCCCAAAGTGCTGGGATTACAAACATGAGTCACCGCGCCCGGCTATATTTAGGTTTTAATATGGAATTTATTTTTGTGATTTGTGTGAAGTGGGTGTCTAATTTTATTTCTTCTCATGTTGTGTTACCGATGAAGATAGTGTGGGTATTGAATAGTCCATTTTTTCTCCTTGTGTGTAATGGCACCTTTAGTATGTACCCAAATTTTATATGTACTTAAGTGTGTTCCTAGGTTCTATTCATTTGCATTTACGATTTCTGCCCTTATAACACACATTCTGATTGCTAAGGTTTTGTAAGTCTTAGTTCCTGGTGACAGCACCTTGATCTTCCCTTCAAAAATTATGCTACTTATTTTTATCCATTTCCTCCCAAGAATTTCAGGACCACTTTGTCACAAGGTCTGTGCAAATTCTGTTGTATGCACCATTTTGTTTCTCCATTATTTGTCCACTTTAATATTCTTTCCAAGAAATCTGTTTTTGGTTTTATTGAATCTTTTTAATTTTATTATAGTTTCTTTTTTGAATCATGACTTATGTATTTTTAAATTCTATTTTTTATTGTACCTTGGTCAGAGAACAGATTCTTTATGCTGAAGATGCTCTTTGAGATTTAGTGGCTCAATCCATTGAAAATTTCTGTGAATGTTTCACGTGTGGTTGAAAGAATGTAGTTTATTTGTGTACAGAATCTATATAACCATTATTATTATTATCATTATTATTGAGAAGTGTAAATTAAAATTCCCAAATAAATTTGTGAGTTTCTAGGTTCTTGCCAGTAAATCTATTTTTGTTTCTTTATTTTGTTTGTTTTGAGGCTGTGCTCCTATGTGCATAAAGGTTCAAACTACTGGTTTATTGAATTCTTCCTCTAATTAGTAGGCAATGGCTCGCTCTCTTTATCTCTCATAATTTCTCCCATCTCTTAATTTTGCTTATGTTTATATGAGGATTTGTGTTGTTATTGTTAGTACTTTCAGATATTCCTCTATTCTTTTACTTTCAGTTTTTCTATGTTACTATGTTTAAGGTTAATGAAATATAACTAGATTTTCAAAATACAATCTGAAAGTCTTTGTATTTCATTTAGAAATTCTAGTTCCTTTATATTTACTGTGGTTACCTTTATACTGTATGTCATCAAATTTAAGATACACCATCATTTTAGATACCACTAAGAAAGAAAAAAATGCCATCAAACAGTAATAAAATGCTTTTTTGAACTTACCAAAAGGGTTTCTTTTATAATTTAAAAAATCATATGTTGATCCTATGCACACATATAAGTGAAAAAAATTAATAGTGATTTTTAAAAATCATCACATTCACAAATCCTACTGAATTGCTTTTTGACTCCTTAAGTTTGCTTTTTAGGTTCTATCATTCTCCATATGTGCAAAAGCATTGATAATACAGCACTTCTCAGAAAAATTAAAGTCATTGGAATTTGCTCATAAGTTGACTTTGACATTATGTGAGTCCAGCTTTAGGGAATGTGGTTCAACCTGTTTGATTCATTACCTTCTCACATTTCTCCACAACTATTTGGTTCTTAGGAGTAAAAATACTGTTCTACCATTGTTTTTAGAATTTTTTTTCTGAGATACCAATACCCATTATTGCAAGTTTTGGTGCTGGCACTTTTGATATTCATGCCTGCATACTCACTCACTGACATCTATGTCACAATTGCTGCATGGCTGCCAGCAAAATTCATCTGCTATCAAAAAATATTAATTCTGACTTCAGAGATATTAAAATGTGAACAACTGTGCACCTTAGAATTAATAACATGCTTTCATACATATAAAAATGTAAAAGTTATTTTTATGCTTTCTCTTTGGTATGTCTTTTCTTTTTCTTCCAGACTATTCTTCTCCCCTCCCCCCTTTCCTGCCTTTGATTAGATTCGTCAGTTTTTTTAGTGTCCTTTGTTGAACTGGAAGTTACACCCTGTAATTTTGTTCTTTTTTGGTAGAATTTAACATCCATATCTGACTTGACAAAGTCTAGTCAATATTTATATTTGCCTT
This sequence comes from Geosciurus inauris, assembly GCA_004024805.1. Classification (NCBI taxonomy): domain Eukaryota; kingdom Metazoa; phylum Chordata; class Mammalia; order Rodentia; family Sciuridae; genus Geosciurus; species Geosciurus inauris. The sequence goes on along the minus strand of PVHX01001059.1, from coordinate 34,289 downwards.
GTTAATAATTCACCAGATTGGTGACTTTGACTCTGTTCTTAAGTACTTGTTTTTTAATAATCCAAGTTATCATTATTTTTGTTATTTTATGATCAATATTCAGATTTATCTATCCCTCTAATAATGTCTTTCCTTATGTCTCACTTCTTCCTTCTGGATTCAATTTTTTTCTTCCTAAGATACATCATTTATCTTGAAAATGTCTGCTTTATGCCATTATTTTTAAATGATAGCTGAAATGAATATAGACTTCTTGCCCTGAGGACAGGGGAAGAGGAAGGCTACAGTTGTTGATAATGGGTGTATAGTGTAAGTGGAGTTCTAAACCTGCCCCTACCCTCAATTAAAAAAAAATAAGCTCATTATTGCTGTCCCTTTTCAGGTTAGGCAGGGATTTTCTCATTCCCCACACAATAGAGCCTTTGCACAGCTCTGGCTTAGTCCCATGTCAGTCACCCTTGAAATGTGCAATGGGCTACTTTCTTGTCTCTCTTCGTTCTCATCCCTCTGACTTTCAGGCTCCTCCTTTATTGGCTGGCCATTGGGAATTTATCTTCTGAGTTAAGGTCTGCATAATATTTTTATCTTGCATTTTTAGGTCTTTAATGGATTCTAGGAATGCTTTTGCATTGGCCCATTCTGCCTCTCTGTGGATTCTCTGAGAACACTGCATTTTTCTTTCCACAATGTATTTTATAAATATTTAAAATAATTAGGTTTACATTAATATTCAAAATAGTTAAGACTATATTAAAAGTGAAATTTTAGTGTGTGTTTTTTTCAACTTCTGGTTCATTGAAACCTTGGACATTGTAAAACATGTTTTTTAAAGCAATTTTCTATTGTGTGACTTTGAAATCCACAGTTAAGTGCTCAGGCACAGGTTCCCAGGTCCAGAGTGAGTAAATCAGACTGAAGTCAGAGGCCTCCTCTGAAGATTTGCCGGCCTTTCTCACTTATATATCTGAGGTATCAGAAGTTCCTCTTCATGGAGACTTTGGGTTGTCATCTCCCAAGGCAGCAGATGTACTTGCCAGTGTACTTCTTTTTGTTTCTTTTTTCTTTTTTTGCTACTGGGGATTGAACCCAGGGGCACTTTACCATTGAGCCACATTTCTAGTGCCTTTTTATATTTTGTTTACTGACAGGGTCTCACTGAGTTCCATAGGGTCTTGTTAAGTTGCTGAGGCTGACCTTGAACTCAGAACCCTCCTGCCTCAGCCTCCAGAGCCAATGGAATTATAGGCATGTGCCATTGCACCTGGCTGCCAGTGTACTTCTTCAAGTTGCTGATTTGTAATTTCAGATAGTTTAGACAAAAAAAGAAAAAAAGGGTGGAGGTGGAGATAAAAATGGTGGTCAGAGAAGACCAGAGTAGCTAATCATGTAGAAAGAAGAGAGAACACCTTTTTGTATGTCTATTGTCTAGTTGCATTTCTTTTTCTTTCACTTGGAAGGTAATTACCTGATAATTTTTCTATGCTACAATATTGAGGTGAAAACTCTCATTGCCTGTTGGTATAACTATAAAAGGGTATAGCCAATTTGACTCTTTCTCTTAATCTGTTAGATTTTGCCATGTAATAGACCGCTGTAAAACAGCAGTTTAGAAATAATAAACATTTATTATTTACAGTTTTGTGAGTTGGCTGGGTACTTCTCTTCTGGGCCTGCTCTGAGCTGGTTGGTCTAAGGATGGCTTCATTCACTTGTCTGGGTGTTTGGAAGGCTGGTTCATTTGGAAGGGGTCTCAGCTATAACATTTTCCTCTGCTCCAAATGAGCTCTTATCCTCCAGCAGGCTAGCCGAAGCTACTTCACAATGATTTCAGCCTTCCAAAGAGCAGCAAGAGAAGGTAAACAATGCAGAAGCACTTTACAAGCCTCTACTTGTGGTATGTTTCTTAATGTCCCATGGGCCAAAGTAAGCCCAGAAATTTGCATTTCTTGATGGAAGGAGAAGAAAATCACATTATTAAAATTGTGCATGTAGGGATGGTGATAAATTTTTTGGCCATTATTGTGATCTACCATAAAATAAAATAAATACATTCTTTTTTTATGTCAACGCTAGCAGTGACTCGCACATGTGACATATCATAAAGTAGATATATACAAGGTTTTTTATGTCAGTCTCTTCTTACAATGGAAAAATATTGGAAACTACTATAATGTTCACTAATGGAGGAGTGGTAATGACAACCACAACAAAAATCTAGTGATACTGAATACCATAAAGCATTTAAAGAGAATGAGATAGATTCATGTATGTGGCCCTAAACAGACATTTTTTTTAAAAACATGAAAAAAGGCAGTTGCTGAACTATACACAAGTTATACCTCCCAATACACACAAAAACTAAATTCCTATAAGTACATATACACAATATCATATGCATATGAATAACAAAATGTTCAGAAGCATACGTACTATATTAATAGCAGTAGCTACTTCTGTGGGGGAGATTGAGTAATAGTCAACAGGAAATTTAGTTTATGTTTTTTTTTACAAAAATGAATGCATTCACGTATTGTTTATTTAAATATAAATAAAATTTTAAAAATCAAAAACTTTATGTGTATTGTGTTTCAGTCTTATCATTCTAGTTACTTTTGTGCCACTTGGTTGGAATTTCAGAGTTACTAAACTAGATCCAATAAGGGTAAACTTATGGAATTTAGCTTCTGAAAAATAGCATTTATCTTAGTGATTATGGTGCCCAAAGGGCCAATAGGCATAATTCCACAGTGTAATATATAAAGTTGATCTTCTGTAGGGACTCACTAACCATTTTATTATTATTTGTCTGTCTATACTAACATCTTGTGGTTCTGTGGGAAAGGAATAATGCCAGGCAAAATACCAAAGTTATTTATCTCTTCAGCATGCCCATATAAGTTACAGAAAGAAGAGCAGGCAATGTGTCATTTTATTGACCAATTAGAATAGAAACAAATGAAGAATGAAAACTCAAAATTTCTAACTATACACTTAAGAAACCATTGAATACTAGTGACAATTATATGATATTATTTTCTCTTACTGATTACTTATGTCTGTGCCTAATAGTATGTTTAGATAATGTATTGATTTGTCATTTCAAAGGTAAAATTTACAATTACTAAACACAAAGTGTCATGTAAAACCTTTGAAAATATGAAAATATGCTATTTTATGTATTGGCTTGCAGGTTTTAAAAATATATTCTTTCCTACTGTGTTTACACACACACCATTATTCATTAGCTCTCTAAGGAGGACCAATTTTCCACAGTGATGAAACAGGTGTGTATTGCTACTCTTTTAAAATATGCCTCATGCCATTATTTTCATTTATTTGGATGGACTGCTTCTCTCTGAGGAAAACTCTTAGTTTTTCAGTTTGATGTCATAAAACCAACGGCAGTAACGGGATTCTGGCATACCTATAAATTATAAGATCTCTAAGCATTTCTGTAACATTCCATGAAATATGGATGGGAATGTGGGTGATTTCCATAAGCTTCTGGATTCAAGGGTGTGTATGTGGGTTCCTATTTAGGTTACAGTTTTTAGAGCATTGTGTGTCCTTTACAAGTGCCATCATCTAATTGGGTGAAATTGTGTTGCAACTGATGCATGTGTAAAAATCTTTGCTGTTAATATTTAAACTTCTTTTTTTAAAATTTAGTGTACAATGCAGTACACCAGATAAAATAGTTGGTTGAAAGTCAGAAAACTAGTGAATTATTTCACAAATTGTAAGATGACTATTACTTAGTGGCAGCAGCAGAAAGCAAGCATTTGGTCTGACAACATTATGGACAAGTGAAGTCAAGGAAAAATTTGTTAAAAATGTTTCCCATGTGTCAGTGGAATATTAATACATATATATATATATATATATATATATATATATAAATATACACATAGCACTTTCCTTTTTAATAAACTTTTATTGTTAAATATTTGGGTGTGATAATGAGACTTCTGTAAATGTTTAGATTTGAGTTCATTCAATTTTCTTCAAAGTGAATGAGATTTATTATGCAGCCACAGTGTTAGTGCAAATAAATGAACATAGTTTAATGTTTAAGTCCACTCTATCACTACAAGTTTCAATTAATAGTGACATGTTATTTTCTGAGAGGGTATTCATTCTAAAGGGGTGCAAATTTTTGTCCAGCAAAGATGATTTATCTGCTTGATTTTGGTAGACAAGGGCCTCATATTTGGAAGCCTATTTCATCTGGTAATATGCTAAAAGAGCATAGACATACATGTAGGAAATATTGATTCTGACATTTCTGAACTCTTCATTATCTTGTATACAGTATTATTGACACACAGCTATTTATGTGTGAAAACTGGCAGCTCTAATTCTCCTCACTTCTATTTACCTCCTCCTGGGTTTATTTACATGCAGCATTGCTGCTAATTAGCTTGGGGAAGGGGGATGGAGATTTCTACACATGCTCTTGGTTTTGGCCCCATGAGGAGATGGTCCCATACCTGGGAAGAGCTTCATTACCTGCAGCAAACAGAGCCAGCCCCTTCAGTGACCAACTGCTGTGCTCGCAGCTTCTAGTGAGGAATTGAGCAATTTGCCAAATTAATTTTCTGCCCTTCAAGGTAGTTCTCTGTAGGTAATGCCTATGTATGCACACTCTTCACTGGATGACTTCTTTAAAACATGCTTTCCAAGTTGGAAAATTTGAAGATGAAAAAGGGCCGTCTTTCCTGCCCCTCGTGACTGACTTTAATAGTTTATTAAAAACTGTGTTCCTGTGGTGACATCATCATGGAAATGCTTTTTAAAGATCTTTGGCTAATTTTGAATTCATCAAAAAACAAGACACATTGATTTTTTAAACTTGAGGGTTTTCATCTGGTCACCTAATTGTAACAAGGAACACAGTAGGCTCTGAAAATATCTTATTTATAGATATTTCCAGAAGGATCAGCCTGAGCGGCCGCCATATCCTCCTTACACCCTTGGAGTTCCTTGATGACTAGTGAGAGTCTCCATAGTTATTACGTGGAGGCATTCCTCCTTAGTGTGTCCCCCTACCCAGGGATCCAACAGAAGTCTTGGTGATGTTGTCTAGAAGTCAGTATGGAGGAGATGAGATTCTGTGTGTCCGCAAACTCCCTGGAAAGATTAATGCACTCTTGTTCTTGAGATCTTTCTAGGACAGGCACAAACAATTTTTGCTCAGACTTACTTCCACATACAGCATCAATAAATATGGAAATGAAGCCTTCAAATCTCACTTCTGATGAAACAATATGCTGTCTAAATTCAGTTAATTGTAAGGTACTTAGTGTTGAAAGACAAAGATATGCTAATCTTATTAAAATATGCCTGGTTAAATTTAGCTATAAATTCCATTCAAGGACTCCTGCTTTATACATTGTTCCAAGTCAGAATGTCTGGAAATAAAGCCACCCACTGTGCAGGATACAGACTTAGTAATTTGGAAAGGTGAAAAGTTTAATTATGAGTCTATCTTCTGGGGAAAAAGTAAAGGAAGGCTGAATTCTTAATTTTTTTGTTTGTTTAGATTAAATCAACTAAAGGGCTCTTTCACATTGTGTACATTTATATTACTCTGTCAGTAAGAAAAGCTTTTAAACATCTCTGTTTCATTTGAATCAAAATTGTTTTTAATATATACAAGTGGGGAAAGAACTTTAACTAAAGGTAGAGTTCAACACTGTTTAGACAGAATCAACCAATTTTTGATTTTCCAGATAATTAAAGAGTGTAGCATTTTCAATATGTAGCTAAAGGCCTGAGTGGGATTTAAACAGTAAGAGTTTCAATCCTGACTTTTTTGCTTATAGTGCTATATAATTTTGTATTCATTACTGACTCTCTCACTGCTTAGTTTCTTTTGATGTAATCTGGGGTAAAACAATGATGTGTTTTAGAAAGAGCTTTAATTTTTATTCTTACAAAATAAAATATCTGTTCTTTGTAGAAAATAAATTTATATGTAACATAAAAATTAGATAAAATATAAATACATGTATATTCATTTGTACACACATGTACACACATATACATAACATCATCCATAATCCAAATTCTAACAGATAAACTCTATTACATTTTGGTTAGATTGCAGAAGCCCCTTAGCTACCTGTCTGTGCATATGTGCATGTATGCATGCACCTAACCATCTATGCTCAAATACTAGCTTATATAATACCTACTTTCTATGATTGTAGGTATGAAATCACTAAATTATAACTGTATTCTCACATTATTAGATATTCTTCCATATCACAGTAGTAATTTTTTTTTGAAATAAAAAGCCAATTCATTGAAACAGGACCATGTTGTTAAGCATTTGGTTTATTCCTTTTTTGTTAATTATTGCAAACAATGCTGCATTGAAAGTATCTATGCATTTTATCCATAGTTTGATTTAAATTGATTCTGACAATGTGTTTTAAAGAAGTATGTGTATATCTCATCATAGATTAATACTTATGGTATAGTTATTTTCAACAAAACTTTGATTTGTGGCAGTTTGTTTTAAAATTATGATATTTTAAGATCTGTTTAAAAGTACAATTCATCTGCTTATATTGGTTGTTAAAAAAAACTGTTGGGACCCCAGTGGTTTATGAATTGGAAATTAGAAGTCCTTAATAACGTCACATATAGAAGTGGCTTCAGTTCTTATTGTTTTTCTAAATCTCTGTTATAGAAGAAATATATTGGAATTAGACATATTGACAGTAGACATACGTCTGCCTCACTGCTTACTAGCTGTGTGATCTTAGACATTATTTATTTTCTTTAAATTTCAAGAGCTTATGAGAAAAAATGGGCCTATAGTGCTTAACTTGAGAGAATAGAGGCTCTAGTGAGCCCTTATTTGTAGAAGAGACAGAGGTGACAGTCCTTGTGCCTTGGCCAGTGCTTTGTCATGCATCTCTTCTCCCAGAGTTCCTCGTTCTCACTTATCTTTCCTGATTCACGTCTCAGGCAAGCCTCTGATGATTCTGCTTTCTAAATCTCTCAGATTCCCACTCCTGTCAAAGTCTATTCCTGCCCTGCCCCATTTGTCACTTGACCGAGGACACTGTCACCACCTTAGCTTGTTACCAACGGAAGAGAGCTCTGGTGATGTGGGTATCATTGGCCCTTCTTCCTTGGAGTCTTGGGATTTTCTAGGGTCAGGCGCTTTATGGGGCCTTTGTACTGCTTATCCCTGGCTGGAAGGCCTCCCTTTCCTCAGGTGATCCCTCCCCGATGAACCTGAATTTTGTGTGCTGGGCACCTTCTTGTCATTCAGCTTTTAGCTAGATTTTACCTTCTTATAAAGGCCTCTCCTGGCCGCCCAATCTGAAGTTACTCTCTATAACTTGGGTGTCAGTTTCCTCATGTAAAATAGAATATAATATAGTATCTACCTAATAGGGTGGTTGGGAGCATCCAATGAGTCAAATATATGTCAAGTACTTAGGAATTTCCTGGTACATAGACAATAAAAGTTAGGTATTATTACCACTTCCATTACTATCACATGTATGGACAAGGTTACTATCGTCCTCAACACCATTGTCACTCCATGATCACCACTACCATCATGATGACCATCACTGCTGCCACTATAACTAGTACCAGTCACAGTCACACCATGACTATCACAACCACCACAAATGTCACTCCCATCACCACCTTTCATCCTACCATATACACCTTCCTTCCACTAATATGCCCCTAGTTCCCACAATCCCTGCCACACCCAAGACACAACAAAGATGTGCTGAGTATAGACTTAAACAACCGTTAACTGCCTCCTAACTGATGCCTCCATTCTCTCACCTCTCATCATTACAAATCTAATCATGACTCTACTTCTTTTACAATTTAGTCCATTCACCCCACCCACCACCACCACCACAAGTCAAGTCATGGTCTGATACACAGAGCCCCTCGTAATCTCCCTCCATATTCATTTCATGTTGGCAGCTTCCATGTCCCCAGGCTGCAGCTACACACACCCACTTATAGTTTATTATCGTTTGGTTATGAGTTCTTCCCCAAAAGCCCATGTGTGAGATGATGCAAAACTGTTTAGAGGTGAAAAGATTGGATGACGAGGGCTATAACCTAATCAGTGGATTAATCCACTTGAATGCATTAACTGGGTGGTAACTGTAGGCAGATAGGGTGTGACTGGAGGAAGGAGGTCACTGGAGGAATGCCTATGGGGTTTATATTTTATCCCTGGCATCTCTCTCTCTCTCTCTCTCTCTCTCTCTCTCTCTCTCTTTTTCTCCCCTCCTCCTGTGCTTTTTGACTATCATGAGTTGAGCACCTTTCCTTCACCACACACACCCTTCTGCTAATGATGTTCTGCCTCAACTCAGGCCCAGAGTTATGGAGTTGGCTGACCATAGACTGAACCTTTGAAATTGTGAGACAAAATAAACTTTTCCTTCTCTAAGTTGTTTGGTTTGCCTCTTTATTTGTAGCATAGCACTCTGAGAGGCACACACTTTGATGCAGAATAAGCATTGACTGAATTAATAAAATATTCCATTACATTTCTTGCATGAGTTAGACACCATTAAACTAACAAGAGAGAAGATTATATATTTGGGAAAGAAACTGAAATAATAGTAGGTCTTTTATTTAAAAATTAGTTAAATAAAAAAGCATTATAATGTATTATACAAGCCTGTATTTCAAACACCTGTTAAAAAGTAGGGGTGGGGTGGGAACATAGTTCCTGAGTACACTGGGTTCAGCTTATGCACCATCATCTCAATCCTATCTCTTTTCAGCTGCTTCTGCACTGACCAGTTTTGCACAGGCATAATCTGAGAATGTAATCACCTTGGTGTGTGACAAGATCCTGTATCTACCTGTCTTGGAGCTTCTTTGGGTGGGATACCCAGCCATAACTCAACAATCAGGCATAAGCAATCAGGAAGTGTGTGTGTGTGTGTGTGTGTGTGTGTGTGAGTGTGTGTGTGTGTGTGTGTGGTGTGTGTAGGGAAAGTTAATGTGGAAGTTATTGCTTGAGGGGCCACCCTTGACCAAAAGGGGCAAAAAGCCAATGAATACATGTTTTTCTTCTTTCTCCCCCAGGCAGACAGTTCTGATGTGCATCTCAATGAGGCTCCTTAGAGGGTCCTGGCAGGATCTAGCACCAGTTGCCTGTAGCAGTGGCCAATTCAATTACACATCCCCACAGCGGCTGTCCCTTTGGCCTTGTTTCATCCTCCCTAATCCTTCCCTTCTGCACCCTGGGATCACTTCCCAATTAAACTACCTACACACCAGCCTTTGTCTCAGGCTCTGCTTTCAGGGATATCCAGGCTGACAAGGGCTGCTACAGTTTCAGGTTTGAAACTATCAGGAAGTCTCACACATATTCTAGAAAGATACAGTTTTCAGTAAGAATGAGATTCTTAAAAATATGTAAAATATTTTTTGTCATAAAGTGTTTATTTCTCCCCTTTTAAAGATCTGGAATTTATATATTTTTAAATAATGCCTACAGAAGATAGAATTATTTTTCTAGCCTTTGAGAATATGCTTAAATGTTTTATGGATCTGGTTACCTGCAGAGATCTGTTGTTGACGTTTTTGCTTGGTTTTATTAAATAACCATATGTTGATGCTATTATTCTTGTGGTAACATCCTTTGGTTGTATAGTTGAGGAAAGTCTACATGGACTCAATTAATTGATTCTATTGTAAACTCTTTTGACTAAAGAGTTAATATTTATTTGTTTATTCAAAAATTTCAACATGGTTGCATGTTCAGGTATAGCTTCAGTTTTAAGAATTCATCCATATCTTCAGTCCAGTTGATTCTTACATGGAAAGCCCTGTACCAGATGCTCAGGTTATAATAGCAGTAAAGTATGACTCCTGCTCTTGAGACATGGGCATGTAGAGCTTCCAAGTGCCAGAAGGAGGAGGGTGGTTGACAAGAAGTGGCTGATTTTCCTGTGTAGAGAATGGGAGAGGAAGAAATTCTGAAGAGGCTTCCTAGAGAAGGTAGCAGTCAGATCTTTTCTTAAAAGATCAGTAGCTGTTGGTAGGGATGATGAGTAGAGAGGGGCAGCCAGGAGACGGAAAGCAAAGCTCAGAAGCAGGAAGTCCTTGGTGTCAGGCACAATGTCATAGAAGGAGGTAGAGCTGATGTGACTTGGATTTTACAAAGTGGGTCCACTGAAAATGGCTAGGCAAGAAGGGGACTAGATAGCAATGTGACTTATGTGCCTGAGAACACAGTCGGGGGCACAAAGTGAGAGACTCTGAAACCCCAAGTCAAGATTTTCTTTGAGCCGGGCGTGGTGGCTCACGCTTGTAATCCCAGCACTTTGGGAGGCTGAGACAGGAGAATCACGAGTTCAAAGCCAGCCTAAGCAACGGCGAGGCACTAAGAAACTCAGTGAGACCCTGTCTCTACATAAAACACAAAATAGGGCTGGGAATGTGGCTCAGTGGTTGAGTACTCCTGAGTTCAATCCCTGGTACCAAAAAAAAAAAAAAAAAAAGATTTTCTTTGGAGGTCATGCAGAAAAGACATTGTGTAGGAGGAAAGTTGGTAATTAGGGCCTCCTAGTTACCTGGTTTTCTCAGTCTTGGGAAATTCCTTGATGTAACAATGAATGCCTAAGTGGGCATTGGCCCTTAGGTATAAATGAGGTAAGGCTCCAACCTCATATATAAAAATCTTTCACCAATTTTTATATCAATCATGTCTTTGTTCATGTTTGATTGCCTGTTCCCAGGTTAGCACCCTCCCCCTCCATTCACACAACATGTGATGGGGCATAAGGACAAGAGGTGAGGGGAGTGAGCTTATGGCTGTGACTTTTGTATGCATTTCAGAATTTCAGAGATGTTTTTCTTAAAGATCTTATCCTGTCATCCTGTTCTTTCTGTAACTGTAGCACAGAAAATTGGGTTCAGTAGTAGAGCACTTATATAGCACGCTCAACCCTGGGTTCAATCCCCAGTACTGTAAAATATGAAAAAATAAATTTGAATGAACTATTATGTGGTAATAGTAGGCAGATAGGGCATGGCTGAAGGAGGTAGGTTATGGGTTTGTGCCCTTGGACTATATCTTGTCCCTGACTCCTTTCTTTTGCTACCTCTATTTCGTGGCTGCTGTGAGCTGAGCAGTTTCCTCTACCACACCCTTCTATCATTGTGGCCTGCCTTATCTCATGCCCAGAGCAATGGAGTCAGCCACCCATGAACTGTGACCTCTGGAACCATGAGTCCCAAATAAACTTTTCTTTAAGTTGTTCTGGTTAGATATTTTGGTCACAGTAATGAAAAGCTGACTAACATACATACTTGGATATATTTATATCTATCAACTTTTATCTGTATGTGAGTATGTATGTGTTTGCGTAGAAAACAATGTAAGTGAACAAATTTACTGGCAACTTATTCAGTGGTTATTTGGAACTGTAAAGCAAGTCATAGTATAAAATCAGTCTGGATACTGTGATAAACCAATTGCATAAATTACCCCAACACTTTGTTCTTTCTTGAATCCACACCTCTGTCGATATGATCTTGCAGCTTATCTCAGTGAGAGATGGACTTGACCTTCCCATTCCTGAATCTAGTCTGGATGTGTGACTGATTCTGGCCAAAAGAATGTGGCAGAAGTGACCTCAAGACCCACTCCTAAACTGAGGCCTCAAGAAAATTTGTTCACTTCTTCTAGGTCTGTCAGTGCCCTGTTACTGCCCGGAGAACTAGTCAGGGTCAGCCTTTTGGAGGATGGGAAACCACAGGCAGGAGAACTGAACTTTCTCTGCTGACCACCCTAGACAAATCAGTCACCAGTGAGTGGAACAACTCTCAGAATCAAGATTCAAATGACCTAGCTGACATCAGTCGAACCCAACGTAGTCACTCAGACAAGTGATAGACTTATGAAAAGAACACACATGCTTATTGTTGTAGGTTACTGATGTTCTATAGTTGTTTTCTTTGCAGCATTATTGTGGTAATTAATAACTGAAAACACACACACACATTCAGATATAACAGTTCTCATAAAACCAGGAGTAAAACACAATAAATTGGAATGAATTTATTTATATGTAGCTACAGAATACAGAAGCCAATATTATGTTTGTCCAAGTAAACAAGAACAACAACAACAAAATTTGAAAGAGTTCCATTTTCATTTTTATGGATACCCTAAGACACAGTTCATTGAATAATACTATGTAGCTGACAGGATAAAAATATTTTTAAATTTAAATAGAAATTAATTAGAATTTTTGTGAATATTATAGCAATTTGAGAGAAAAAGATGTAAAAATAAGTAATGAAAGTTTTCTTCTTCCTCAAAATTTAAGGACTCATCATTTTCAGAAGGAGTGAATTTATTATCCTATGTGATTTTCTGAATCACTGGGATTCAGGACATTGGAAACAGGCATTCCAAACAGGCATTTAAAAGCCATTAGTATTTTAAAACACTCACTTATAGACAAATGATACATAATCATCTATTACCAATATTGTGAAAATCTTAGAATTCTAGTGCAGATAGCCCTAGAATACATACAGGCAAGTAGCCCCACAACAGTTAAATCAGGAAAAAAGTAATATGGTAAAGAAAGTAATACATTGTAAAGGAAACCGAAAATGAGTAATCAGAAATTCTGGAGAAGAGCCAGAAGAGACAGCCAAAGGAGGAGAAAATTCCTTGAAAAGAATGGTCAACGGGGTTAAATACTGTTGAAAGGTTAGGATGATACTGGAAAATGTCAATTTGATTTGACAATATGCCATTGGTGATCTTTGCCAGAGTAGTTTAAATGGTGTGTGGGAAGGGTAAGATGTCAAGTTACAGGAGATAAATGCAGTACATGTAGCATCTCTTTGAAGTACTTGGCCATAAAAAATGGTAAGAAATGGTCACATCTAGGAGATCCAGGATCAACTATGTTTTAAAAAATATTTTTTAAGATGAAAATTTCTAGAGAATTTTTAAAATTGATGGTGAAGGAATTGGTAGAGAGAGAATGTAATAAAAATAAGGAGATGAGTGTGTTCAAAGAAAAGGCATCTGTAGGTAAAGAGTGATTTACTTAGAAATGATTTGGTTATAGGAGACTGAATTAAGTGTCATTATAGAAGGAGATTGCTGACAGATTTAGGAACTTTCATGGGTGCTGCCTAGGTTTTCCACATGGATTTCAAAAGATATTTCACACACCACTGGGTATAGAATTAAAAGTTGGCAATATTTTTCTTTAAGAACAATTAAGATCTCATTCCATTGCCTAATAATATTTTTTGGGGGGGGGTGGGATTCAGCAATTTGACTATGAGGTGCATAGGTCCTTGTCTTTTTTTCTTTTGTTTAAATCTTGTTTGGGATTTCCTACTCTTCTTGAGAAGGGTCATCCATGAGTTTTAAAAAAAATCTGACAATATTTCTTCTGTTTATTCTCTCTATCCTCTTCTTCTGGGACTCTAATTACATTTATTAAAGTATTATCCCAGAGTTATCTCTGTTCTGTTCAGTTTTTTCACTCTTTTTTATCTGTTTTTCAATTTGGATATTTTCAGTTGATCTGAATTTGAGTTCATGGATCCTTTCTTCTACCTTGTCAATCTGTCCACTAAAATCTTCATTTCCTGTATTATAATTTTCAGTACAGGATTTTTATTTGCTTTCTTTAGAGTTTACAATTATATGATGAAAATCTCTATCCATTCACTTATTTGATCCGTATTTTTCTCCAAATTCTCTAATTATTTATAGTAATTATTTTGTAAAGCCCTTGTATACTAATTCCAACATCAGAGTCACTTATGGGTCTGCCTCTATTATTTGCTTTTTTCTTCTCTTGCTTATTGATCATTTTCCTTCTGTCCTCCACAACTTTTATGTTAAAATGTGTACATGACTTTTCTTTTTTAATAAAGGAACAGTGGAGACTGAGTTACACAATAGTTTTTGTTTTGCTTCACTTTTCCTGGACATAGTATTCCATTTCCTCTGGAAGGCAACTTGGGTAAGGAAATAACCATTCAGATCCCACCGTGGGTCAAACTGAGCAGGAGATTGGCTGCAGCTTAAAAAAGTTTTGTTAACCCATCGTTTCATGTAAGACTGTAGAGATCTCTCTTTACCCTTTAGCTTAACTCAAAACGTTCTTGCTGCCATGTAGAACCTTATCATGTTGATATTTTAAGGACTTGACTGACAGGAAATAGGATTTCATCTTTAGTTAATTTCCATTTTGCCTATAAATCAGTGGCATCAAGGACCTAGAACCCAATCACTGAGCAAATCTTTAGCTCAGTACTATCCAGTTTTATCCCATGGCCACTTACTCAGCAATAGTCCTGCAGAGTAGAATTGTTAGGCTAATTGACTTATAGTCATGAGCCATACAGCAATTTTTTCAGTCAACGACAAACCTCAAAATACAAAGGATGATCTCAGAAGATTATGATGAAGCCAAAGAATTCATATTATCTCATGATGTCATAGCAGTCTTTTTGTTTTATTTATTTATTTTTATGGTACTGGGAATTGAACTCAGGGGTGCTTAACCACTGAGCCACATCCTCAGGCCTACTTTTTTTTTAATTTTTAATTTTGAGACAGGCTCTCACTAAGTTGCTCTGGGCCTCACTAAGTTGCTAAGGCTGGCTTCGAACTTGTGATTCTCCTGCCTCAGCCTCCTGAATTGCTGGGATTTCAGGTGTGCACCACCACACCTAGCTTGTTATAACCATCTTAAGATCCAAGTACAATGCATTACTTGTGTGTTTGTGGTGATGCTGGTGTGTTGATGCACTTGTAGTAACCATAAAAATATAGCACATACCATTGTGTACAGCATATAACATTTGATAATGATAAAAAATGACTGGTATATGGTTTATTGGTTACTATATTTTTAATTATTATTTTAGAGTATACTCTTTTTACTTACCAAAAAAGTTTACTATGAACCTGTATGCTGTGTTATACCAGCAGCAACCTCATGCATCTTGTGTTTACTGTGTCTTTTGGTGGCATCAAGAGGCCACACTGAGTGCTTGGCCTATATCATCTGTATTTGTATAAGTACACTATGGATGTACATACATCCATGTGGTGAAATCACCTAAAGATGCATTTTTTGAGAACATATGCTTGTCATTAAGAACACATAGCTGTTTTGTTTTTGGTACTTGTGATAGCGAATTTTATGTGTCAACTTGACTGGGCCATGGGATGCACATGTATTTGGTTAAATGTTATTGCTAGGTGTGTCTGTGACAGTTTCTAGATAACATTAACATTTGCATTGGTAGACTGAGTAAAGCACATTGTCTTGTCAATGTTGGTGGTACTCATCTAATCCATTGAAGGTTGGAATAGAACAAATAGGCTATGAAAGAACTTTTCTCTGCCAGACTTTTTAGGTTAGAACATTGGTCTTCTTCTGCCTTTGGATTTGGAGTCAAACTAGACCTTATATCATTGGCTTTCTTGGTTCTCAATTGTTTGGTCTCAGACTGGAACTGTATTGTTGGCTGTCCTGGGTATTCAACTGATCATTTTGGGACTTCTTCATAATTTTTTTTTTGGTACTGGAGATTGAACTCAGGGGCACTTGACCACTGAGCCACATCCCCAGCCCTATTTTGTGTTCTATGTAGAGACAGTCTCGCTGAGTTGCTTAACGCCTTGCTGTTGCTGAGGCTGGCTTTGAACTCACAATTCTCCTGTCTCAGCCTGCCTAAGTGCTGGGATTACAGGCTTGTGCCACCGTGCCAGGCTACTTCTTCATAATCATATAAGCCGATTCCTAATAACAAATTATCCATCTATCTATCTATCTTTTAGTTAATCACCATCATCATCATCATCTATTTGCTCTTCTTTTCTGGAGAACATTGATTTATAGAAGACTCTTTCAGAATTCAGTCTGTCATTCCAGCTAAACTGTTAAGTTTGGCTTGCTTCCCCACACCCCAGCTTTCTTTCTGCTTATGGCAGTCCCTAATTTCTGTCCACTCACACCCAGTTGGTATGCAGTTGGCTCCAAATATGGAAGCAGCTGCTGAGCTTTGATTATCTATGAAGGTCTTGCTTCTTTTGAAATTTAGTTTATTTGCCTCCTTTGGAAATACTGATCATTAATAACATGCTTTTGATTTACCTTTTTCTTTTACTATAACAGGAGTGAAAGTCTCCTATGACCCTCTGCACCTTTCCTGAAAATATAACTCCTCTGCATGGATATTGATGCTGTGTGACCCCAATGTAGAAGTTGGGATGGGAACCACTACAAAGTCCCTAATATATTAATGAGTATTTATCATGTATGTGTTTGGGGTGGAGTAGTGCATGTAGTCTGCAATAGTTTTGGTCCTAAGATTAGCAGATGATTATAAAAAAAGAAATGGTGTGGTATAGCCAGGATCCATAGACTCAAAGGAGGAATGGACTGAGATACAGAAGGTTAAGGGCATAAGATAGTTCATTTAAAATAAAATGAAGGGCCCCAAGAATGCTGTGGCAACAGCTGGAAAGAAAGTCAGCAGAATTTGGACTGGGAGACAAGCTCAGGGCTACAGAGGGGACTGGAGACGCCAAGATTTGCTTGGAGAAAATATCTGACAGGAAGCTAAAATTATTTTCTGAGATTCTTGCAAATGAAAGGTTATCAAAATTTATGGATTTGTGCTAGGCCTAGATGTACAAGGGCACTATCTTTGACCTCACCATTTGCATTGCTTTAATAGAGTCTCTTAATCTTTTATGGAAAAGTACTGGATTTTATTACTTTGTTAGTAATTACAGGTTTCCCATGGTTTGTAAATAAAAGTAAGTTAAGATGTAAAGCAATAATATGTGTATTTCAGGCATAAAGATCTCATATTTTAAATAGAAATACATGGGTAATTGATAGAATAGATTGATCACTGGATTTTGGTCACAAATCCCAGCTCTAGCATTTCCTACCTGTATGATCTAGAGCTTATTCAGGACTTTCTGCTTTAATGTAAAAAAAAAAAATGGAACCACTAATCATATAGATTTGTAAAAGTTATTAAATAGCATAATTGAAGATGTATGCCCGCCAAATAAAATAATACAAAACCATTTCTTCCTTCTTTTGTCTTTATTGGCAAATCCTTAATCTATTCTCAATCTTAAATATCATCTTCCTTTTGTACCTACCAAGAGACAGTGCTCAGAAAATGCTTTTAGTTTGACTATAGATGACCTTGAAATGTAATTATTTACATTTATAAAATTTACAATTATTATGCCTTTGCCCTAAACATTTTCTTTTCCAGTGAGCAGAGATGTAAATATATAGATTGGGGGTGTAGCTTGGTGGTAAAGTATGTGCTTACCATGCACAAGGTCCTGGGTTCTATCTCCAGCACACACACACACACACACACACATAAAATGTAATATACATTTTATGTTGTATAAGAGGCATAAAGAGTAAATTGACATGAGAGAAAATTTGTCTTTAATAGTCTTTTATTTGGCTTAATGTACAGGGGCAATGATTTCTACATCATGAGTCAAACTTCTTGAAAACTTCAAAACTTGTGAGAAAAGTTGCTACTTGTAAGGTTCCAAACATACCAACCATTTTTAAAAAGTAGCAGCTGCATTAAAAGTACAGCTGGAACAAGAGTGGCCAAAGCAGGACCTATTGCCAATGTCAAAGCAACTTGTAGCCACTTTAATAGTTTGTCTATGAAGGTGTCTCCATTTGTTTGAAGAGATGCAGAATTCAGCAATTCTTAAATTTTTACCCAAATCACCTATTGGGAAAATTCAGCACACCATGTTCCAGTGATAATTGATTGATATGATTTAGTAAGAGAAAGTCTTTTAGGTAAGAGAGACTCTTGGTGAAGAAAATTGAATGAAACAAAAAAGTTTGAGTTGATCACCATTTTCCTAGGATCTCAGGTTTGGAAAATAAACATTCAAATCATGAACTCCATGAAGATAGTGATTTTTATTCTTCCCATTGCTTAACATAGCATATGGCATATTTTGGTATTCAACAAATGCATTTAATAGAAACTGAATGTAAATTTTTTTAATCCTACACATTATGGTAGATGTTTAAAGTAGATCTGTACTTTCAAGTAAGCCTTGGAATTATGTACACATTATTTTTAATTTAGAAAGAAAACATACAAGATTATCCTTAATCTAAGATTTAGAGCATATTTCTTTTCCCTAAAAATGGACTTGATGAATTTTATCAGTACAATTAAGTAGTCATGGCAAAGGTGCCAAAAACACACACTGGAGAAAAGATAGCCTCTTCAACAAATAGTGCTGGGAAAACTGGAAATCCATATGCAGCAAAATTAAACTAAACCTCTATCTCTCACCATGCACAAAACTCAACTCAGAGTGGATCAAATACCTAGGAATTAGACCAGAGACCCTATGCCTAATTGAGGAGAAAGTAGGCCCAAATCTTCATTACATCAGATTAGGCCTCAACTTCCTTAACAAGACTCCTAAAGCACAAGAAATAAAAGCAAGAACCAATAAATGGGATGGATTTAAACTAAAAAGTGTCTTCTCAGCCCAAGAAACAATCCATGAGATGAGCAGAGAGCCTATTCTGGGAGCAAATTTTTGCCACATGCACATCAGATAGAGCACTAATCTCCAGGATATATGAAGAACTCAAAAAAAACTTAACACACACACACACACACACAAGAAATGTTCAACATCTCTAGCAATTAGAGAAATGCAAGCCAAAACTACTCTAAGATGTCATCTCACCCCAGTCAGAATGGCAATTATCCAAAATACAAGCAACAATAAGTACTGGTGAGGATGTGGTGAAAAAGGCACACTCAGACATTGCTGGTGGGACTGCAAATTGGTGCAACCTATCTGGAAAGCAGTATGGAGATTCCTTAAAAAACTTGGAATGGAACCACCATTTGACCCAGCTATCCCACTCCTTGACCTATACCCTAAAGACTTAAAAACAGCATACCACAGTGATGTAGCCACTTCAGTGTTTATAGCAGCACAATTCACAATTGCTAAACTGCGGAAGCAACCTAGATGCCCTTCAATAAATGAATGGAAAAAGAAACTGTGGTACATATACACAATGGAGTATTAATCAACAATAAAAGAGAATAAAATTATGGCATTTGCAGGTAAATGGAGAACATCATGCTAGGTGAAGTAAGCCAATCCCCAAAAACCAAAGGCTGAATGTTCTCTCTGATTAGTGGATGTTGATACATGCGGGGGTAGGGAGCATGGGAGAAATGGAGGAACTTTGGATGGGATAGAGAGGAGGTGGTGAAGGGGAGGGGGCATGGGAGTAGCAAAAATGGTGGAATGAGATGGCCATTACTACCCTAGGTACATGTATGAAGACACGATTGTTGTAACTCTTACCTTGTTTACAACTAGAGAGATGGAAAATTGAGCTCTATATATGTACTATGACTTGGAATGTGTTTTAAAAAAATTTTAAAAAATTGATGATAAAAAAATTAAATAGTCATGGTCATTTTTCAAAACAGCTGAAAAATTGTAATAAGATTTAAATTGTATCTCATGAATGTATTATCAAATTTTGGCACTTGTTATTGCGTATAGACCATGCTGTATAATACAGATTAAATTCAAAATGTTTAGTCTTGGTCTATAATGTCAAATAAATACTTCACTTTGAACTTTGTAAATATTGCCACTGGAAAAACAGCACTATTTACTGAACTATGACAAAAAAGTGGGGCTGCATATGCTAAGTCTTTGCTTGCACAAACATAAACTGATGTGAATGATCAGGCAATTAACCCAATAAATTGGACCAAAACGACTTTGCCTGAAGTAGCACCTTTAATAAAGTGTGGATTTCAATTGTGTGATAGAGGCTAACAGTTCATTCTATGTCTTTGCATGTGTAAACATAGTTAGATTGTGACAGAAACAGGATGAGAGCCACACTTACCTATGTCCACAACCAGCTGTGGTACCAGAGCATGCCTCTGGCTTACATGTTAATTCCAAAATTGTGCCTTTTCAGCCTTAATACCAAAAAGAATGACAACAGCTGGGCTTTTAAGAGCAAATTTGTGGTGTGAAGAATAAAGCTGACAGTTATCTTTGTTTGTTAAAAATAGTTCTATTCCAGCTTTGAAATAAGTGACAACATCTTATTTAATCTCACACATTATTACAGAGTTCCTGGGTCTTCTGGGTTTCTAAACCTTTGCAAACATAAGGTCTCATGAGAAAGGATGACTGCACAATCTGATTCATGATATGCATCTAGAAGTTAGTATATTTAGTATCTTAAAATAATTTGAATATATAAGCATATTATAAATTGAAACAAATTCCAATTACATCATAAAAATCACTATGATTTATGGCTCATTTTGATCATGACACAGTGAGCAATTTCTAGAATGTAGACTGATTTCATTCTTTTTTTTAAACTAAAGAACTTCATTTTTATCGGCAGTTTGAGGTTCACAGCAAAATTGAGTGGAAAGTGCAGAGTTTTCATATATATAAACTCTGTCCCACCATGTGCACAATCTCTCCCACTACTGAAATCCTGCACCAGAGTAGTGTATTTGTTATAAATTGGCAAATCTGAATTAGCACATCAGTACCACCCGAAGTTCATAGTTTACATTAAGGTTCACACTTGCTGTTTTACATTCTATAGATCAGGACAAAAGTACCATGGCATGTATCCACCATTATAATTTTGTACAGAGTAGTTTCAATGCCCTAAAACTCTGCTCTACCTATTCATCCTTTCTTCCCTCTATTTGTGGTGGCCACTAACCTTCTTACTGTCTACATAGGGTTGCCTTTTCCAGAATGTCATAAAATTGAAATCTTACAGTATTTGGCTTGTGCAGATTGACTTCTTTCACTTACTTAGTATTATACATTTAAGTTTCCTCCACGTTTTTCAGAAATTACTAACTCATTTCTTTTTAGTGATAAATAATATTTCATTGTCTGAATGAACCAGTTTATTTGCCCATTTGCCTACTGAAGGACAAACTTGTTGTTTCCCAGTTTCAGCAATGATTAAAAAACAAAAAAACCACTGTAAACATCTGTGGGCTGTATTTTGTGTGGACTTAGGTTTCTAGTTCATTTGGGTAAATACCATGGAGTATGATTGCTGGATTGTATAGTAAAAGTTTGGTTAGTTTTGTAAGGAACTGCCAAGCTATCTTCCCAAGTTGCTGTACCATTGTGCATTCCCACCAGCAATGAATGAGTTTCTCTTGCTCCACATCCTCTTCAGCATTTGGTCTTGCCAGTGCTTTATAGTCTGACCATTATAACATGTGTGCAGTGATATCTTATTGTTTTGATTTCTAATGCTATAGGAAGAAATTTCTAATGATGTAGGAAGGTTGAATATCTTTTTATATATTTATTTGCTATGTGCATGTTTTCTGTGGTGGGGTATCTTACCAGGTCTTTTACTCCTTTTTATTACTATTGAGTTTTAAGAGTTCTCTGTATATTTTGGATAACAGTACTTTATCAGATGCATCTTTTGCAAATATTTTCTCTCAGTTTTTGGTTTGTCTTCTCATTCTCTTGAGATTTTCCCTCACAGAGCAAAAGTTTTTAATTTTAATGAAGTCCAGCTTATCACTTACTTCTTTGATAGGTTTGCCTTTTTTATTGTATCTAAAAAGTCTGCATAATTACAAATTCTAAAATTATTTCCACATTTTTTGCATATGGTTACAGGTACCTTTTGTAAAATTTTTAAAAATAGGAAGTATGATAGAATTGACTAATACGGATGTGGAATTTAACTAATTAAAACCTGAGGAGTTTGAGAAAGTGCCTTGTTAGTTTATGAGAATGTCTTGTAATGTTATCTGGTATGTTGTTCTATGTTCCCTAGTAGTAGAATTGCTGGCCTTGACTGGGAAGGAACCTCAAAAGAGTTAGTGTTTGCTCTTTATTTTTTAAGCTTTTTCCCCCCTAATATCACAAATAACATGCCTGTTATCAAAAAACTCAAAAAAGCACAGAAATTAATAGGTTATTGTAGTCTGTTGCCATTCCTTCATGGTAGCTATTGTCAATTTTTATAAATTCCTTCAGATTTTTTCATATATGTTGTAATAATTATGACCAGTTTTTACTGATACATATTAGTACATCATAAATATTTTTCTGGGACTAACTTTTTCACTGATGATATATACATTTTTTGGTTAGTTTATGTAATTTCATTAAAATGTTTCATATTATTTCACTGTTTACCAAGTAAACACAGTTTAGTTGATCAACTGCTATTTGAATATCTATACTGTTTCTAACTTTTTCACTTTTAGAAACAGTGCTGAAAAGATATTTGGGTACTCAGAGGATTTCCTTAGGAAAATTTCTGTAAGTAGAATTGCTGATTGGGGGGCACCAGGGAAAAACAGAGATACTTTGAATTATGTAGAGGGGACTGAAAGGAGAGGAGGAGGAAGGATAGTAGAATGAATTGTACATTTTTACCCTATGCACATATATGATTACATCACTGGTGTGATTCTATACCATGAACAACCAGAAGAATGAGAAGTTACACTCCATTTATGTATGATGTATCAAAATGCATTCTACCGCCATGTATAACTAATTAGAACAAATTTTAAAAAACTAAAAAACAAAATGAAACAAAACTGTGCTACCTATTATGGTAGACGTCAGCCCCTTGTGGCTGTGCAAGGTTAAACTTAAGTAAAACTGAATAATGTAAAAAAAAAAAAGGATATGCATGTTTTCAATTTTAGTAGCAAGTGAAAAATTGCCTTCTAAAAAGCTACCAATTAAACTTCTGCCTAATCATTTGTTGGCCAACCTTGGTTATCTTCTATCTTTTTAAATCAATTTGATGGGTTAAAAATTCTTATTTTTAAGCTTTATTTACACATGTAATATAATATTAGTGAGACTGAGCATTTCTGATATGCCTGTGTTATAGTTAACCTGTTTGTTCCCCCCCCCCCCTTTGGTAAAAATTTAAAGAAATCAGGTCAATTGACTTTTTAAAGTAACTGGATAAAGTGATCCATTTGGTTTTGTTCTGGGTTTTACCTGACATTGTTCTGTAAATACTGGTAGCTAATGAGTGTAGCTGAAAATGTAACTTGATGAAGCTTAGTTTATATAGCACCTGACAAAACTTCTCCAGAGTTATAAAATTGATCATTCTAATAGTGCTGACAATATACTAAACATTTGGATAAAAAGTGAAAATTTATTTTGAAAATCTATACACTACCAAAAAGTACCCAGATGTTTGGTTTCACAGTGCTTCATCACTCTCTTCAAAATTCTTTTCCTCTTTCTGTATCTGTGCCCCTAATTGCTGTACTTTCTATGTGCTTGATAGGAATTGTTTTCTGCTCTTCTTGTTAAAAATCCTTTAAATATTTAGGTAAAATTTCAGGTTGCTTAGGATTATTTCCTATCCAAATTGAATAACTATTTACATAGCAAAACTTTGAGAGAAAATTGAGGAAGTTGATTCTCTTAGCTAGCTTGTTTCTCACTTTATTAAATGGTTCTGGTTTTGATAACATTGGCTGCTATTGTTTGAAAACTAATCGAATCTGGTAAAAGTCTCAGGGTATGTAGGGGTCTAGATAAAAAGGGCTCTAGAGAGAGAAGAGAGCTTGTTCTATCTCCCCTTTTGTGCTCTTATTCCAGTTCATTGGCAACTGTGTCTTCCTTTCCTCTCTATATTCACAGTATCATCTTCCTCCAAGCCAGGTGTATTTTTGGAGCAAAGAATTGAAGTTGTCTATCAGTAGCCATGGGAGATTGACTCTAGGACTCTCAGCAGATAGAAAACCCATGTTTATATAAACCCAGTCTGTTATATAAAATGGCATAGTTTTAGGTATAACCTATATATAACCTTTCATATATTTTAAATCATCTCTATCTAGATTACTCCTGATACTTAGTACAAGGCAAATATTATGTAAATAGTTGGTACAACTAACTAAATTAACAATTTAATTTAAGATACACTTTCAGTATCTATACTGAAATATAGATATTCAGGAAATATGGATATTTTCAGTCCACAGTTGGCTGAATCAGAAAACATTGAACAGAGGGGTACAGGAGCTGAGTGTATGAACTTGGGGCTCTATTTCCTGTCTCCATGTCATTGCCTCCACCCACCACATCTATTCTTAATTTAGGTACTAAAATAAACATTTTCCCACTCCTGGCATTTCCATAACAATGCTCAAACTCTTGCCTTCTAAATGCCTTCTTTCAAGTCACCTCTCATCTCTTCTGATTGCCCAGTTAACCCACTGGCTTGGTTGTTCCTCCTTCTAAGGGGTCTTTGTTCCTCTATAGCTCTGGAACAAGTCCTCTCCCCCCTTAAATTCTTTCACAAGCACCCCTACTATGGAAGCATATCTTAATCAAGGGGATCAGAAGAAGCTATAAGGCCTTGTCTTATGCCTAAATCCTAACTCTGGGCCAAACCTCTCCATATTTGTACTCAAACCACTTAGCTTGTTTGATTATTACCATTTCTTACCTACTTTTTCACTCCAGTGGCCTTTTTCTGTACTGATTCATCTGTTTGTAGCTTCATTTATCCATAAGATATTTATTAATCGTCCATTAGGTATGTGAGACCCTGCTAAGTGCCCTGGCGGTGGTGGGCCTTACTGGAGGGAGAAAAGTATCTCATCTTTCCTCAGGAATTTGTAGTTTAAATGGAGACCTAGGCATATATTCATAGAAAAGTTGATACAGCATATGATTAAGTGACAAATGTTTGGTACAAGTTGGTACAAGAAATATGTGCCTTGGGAAAAAAGAAAAAAGACAAATTTTCTTTGACAGCGGGATGGGTTGGGAGGTAGGTGTGTAAAGGAGCAGGCCTTGAAGTGTGGATAAGATTTGAGAGGCAAGGGAGGGTGAGAGAATTCCACAAGGGAGGAAGGAGATATGGTAGGTAGACTTAGCCTTGAGGGAGTGGATGGATGTGGAGGTCCACTCCTCTGAGAGCTCCAGCAATCATTTGTTTAAGGAGTACCTGAATATCATTTGTAGCCCTCCTTTCTCTTTCTACAGCAAGATTTTTTTTTTTTCTTCCACACTGGTTCTGGCACCTAAGACCTCAAGGATGCCAATCAAGCACTCTGCTACCAATCTATGTCACCCTATGGCAGAATTTTAATGGAAGCATAGAGACAGAGATATTTTCTTTTGCCTTCTGATAAATGTTAAGAAATTGAACATGTAAGCATATATATATACCTGAGCTTTCCTGTGGGTCTGAGGAGTTGTTTCAGCCTCTGCAATGCTGTATCTCTTCATGGAGGCTTGTCTGCCTTGAAAAGAATCCTGCCTACTCTCTTAGAGTTGGAAGGCTTTCGTTCATACATATATGATATCTTCAGACATGAACCTGAAAAGATGTTATTATTTTTACCCCTCCCTCCATGCCAAATTAATATCCAAAGTACAGATCTGGTATTGAGTTGAGGTTGGAAAATGAGTCAGTCAGTTCACTTGGGAAGCTGATCTTAATTTCTCTTCATCTGTTTGTGTAGCTAATGATCTCTCTCTCTCTCTAGCTATCATCAATCTTTCTTTCTCTCGCTCTTCCCTCTTTGTCATCACTCTATCTTCTGTATATATATATAAATTTGTTCCTATTTTTAGGAAAAATTGGATTAAAATAGTACTTTTATCAGACAGCTAATAAAATTAATATTAACAGAACGAGTCACCATCTACTAATAAAACCAAGATCAACAAAAGAGTTTTGGAATAATTGCCATTTAAAGTGTTTTGGAGTTATTTCCAAACTCAAAAAAAATTATTTTTTCTTCATTTTTCAATGTGAAAAGATTGGTACATGGAAAATTACTACTTTCCCTCACTAATCAAAGAGCTAGCCCCTCTTTGGCCACTTGCAGTTCTTCCACACATCTTGGTAAATAAGCCTTGAGTTCTAATGAACATCAAATTCCATGAGCTGAGGAACAGCAAGCAATATAAATAGAAATTTTTCTAAAATTGGGCAAAATACCATGTCTGTGGGAGGATACGACTAAAGGGATATTCCTGTAGTGGTTTTCTATGCTCAATTCAAGCCAAGGATTTGTTACTGGTTTTACACGTTATTTGCAACATTGAATTTGTTCACTCCGTTTCCTAAGTTTTTCGTACATCTACATAATACATGTTTTCATGCATCCACCACCATTTCTCAGTGTAAGCCGAGTTTCCAAGTCCTTTGTCCATTCTTTCTCTTTTTCCCCTTACCTTCACCCCCAGGGCCTAATTATGAAACAGCTTCAAATAAATACAAAAATTTTTAAACAAAGAGCATTCTGCTTCCTGTGAACAATTGACTAGTTTTTCCCCCCTCTTTTCTCTTTGAGAGTTTTAATTCACTTGGAGTGCTGTGCAGTTGGCTGGGCCTGAGATTTCTGGGAGCTGTAATTGTGTCTCATTAATTCTTACAGTAATGTAGGGTAACTATAAGGAACATGCAATTAGTGGTTTGGTCAATGAACAGAGCAGTTAATCAGCAGACAAAGGACGGGGCTCAGGACCCATTAGGCTGAAAGGAAGTGTCAGGGCCATCCCAGGCGCCAGGAATGCACTTGGACATGCTTGCCTGCTGGACAGGCTCAGAAGACTGTGTTTGTCTTTTTGCTAAACCAGCTCTCTTTTTTTCCCTTCCTTTTCTTTCTTTCTTTCTTTTTTTTTAAATTGGTGTGGTATGTGTTTATTCAAACACTTGAGAGATTCCTGAGTACCCTGCAATAGTACACCATGCATTTTTCTCACCTCACATTAGCTGGCAGAGGCTTTTTCCCTACCACTGTGCAAATAAACCCCAAATACACAACAAGAAAGCAAAAACAAGCCAAAAACCAACCGACCAACCCTTGACAATAAAAATAGAAGAAGAAAAGCACAATGCTGATTTACTGAAGTGAATTTGAGATAAAGGTTCTTAGCTGACCCTTCTGTCATCAGAAAATAAATGAATGTGAAGACAAATAACATTTAAATAGGCCTTTGTGTTGTCACTCAGTCATACCCTCCATATTCATCTCTATAAAGTGGACCTTTCTATTTCAGAATGGAAAAACTTTAAGTGCATGCAAAGATATGCAAATAAGCATATGAGTTTTAAAATGTTGCAGGCCTTATAGCTACAAGTAACCTCAATTGTGTGGTTTCTGTGAGAATGTCTTACCAAATTACCTTGGAAATTCAAATGCAAAAGTTAACCCATAGAAACAAGGTTGCTTTCTCTGGACAACATGGACTACAGTGCCCTTGCCTAGGAAAACCACATGAAGGTTATAGATGGAATCCTGTGAAATGTTGTAAAATGTGAAGTGGTGATTATACAAGAAAATGGACTTATCAATAATACATTGCCCTGGGGTAATTCTGAGCTCAAGCAAACAGTCCTTCAAATAGAATGACATCTCTACTCCTAAGTAAAGCATACATTTGGAACAAAGAAGGAATGATTACATTTACTTTTTAAAAATGAATCAGGCTTAATAATTAACTTATTTCCTGAGTCAAGTGCAGGCCTGAAAATAAAGGTAAAGATTTTTTTTTCCTTTCTCCAAACCTGTCTGCCGTCTTATCTTGGAATTCACATTTGAAACAAAGAAATACTCAAAAAATGAATTCTCTTAGGCATTATATTAGAGATTCAGCTATTTTTGAATAATTAGCTTCATTTGTTAAATATTTGAAACATTTTCTACTCTGAGGTAAAGAAAAGTAGAGTGGAAGACGAGAGCTACAAATGATAAGCATCTTTCAGAAGAATCCTTCTTATCAATTAATAAGGAGGAGTAAGCCCACTCTACCTCCTTTTTCACTTAGATTTTCTTCTCCAAAGATTTTTTTTTTTTTTTTACTCAAAACATCAGAAAGTTTCCTATTTCCTTGAGTGATGGTGCTTTGCATTGTTTCAGAAATTGGAAGGTTGCTGTGGCAGGAAGGCAGGAAGGCAATTTTAACTAGTTGTGCACTGACTAACTAGTTGTGCGTAATCAAGGAAGAAAAACTTTAGGCCTTGGTTTCCTCATCGGTAAAATGAACATTCTTAATGTAGGTGATTTTCAAGGTTCCTTGTAACTGTGCTCTTTGGTGACTTTTTTGGACCAACAGTAAAAAACAAACATTATTTAAACATAGGATTCACAAACTATCATTGCTAACCTTGATTTGGGTTTGCTGCTGCTGTTGTGGGTTATGATATCATTAGGGGCTGGCACCAGCATCAGATTTGTTGTGAGAGGGGTTTCTCTCTGATCATTGTGTCCTCATTGTCCTGATTTGTCTGATTGCTCAAAATCTACCTTGTTTCCTAAAGAATAAGACTCTGATCTTTTTGAAGATTGTTTTAATACCTTTAGTCTTTCTGACAGCTTGTTGTCCTCCTACTTTTATCTCTGAGTGGTCTCTACTATCATTTCAATTGTAAGTGTCTCCCAAAGACTGACGTGTTAAAGGCTTAGTCCCCAGCCCAAGGTGGTGGAAAGTTTAAAGGGTGGGACATGAGAGGTCCTTGCCCTCAAGGGGGATTGTGTGATCACACTTTCTGTTCTTTTTCCTTTTGCATCCCACCGTGAGGTGAATGAGCTTCCTCTGCCATGTGTCCTTGCTATGATGGGCTGTCTGCTGTAGGCCCACATGCAATGAGGTCAACCATTCATGAACTAAAACCTCCCAAACTGTGAGCCAAAATAAACCTTTTTCCTTATTAAGTTATTACCTCAGTTATTTGTTAAAGAAAAAGAAAGCTGACACATACAGTATCATAAGCAACAAATTAACTTCAAAATCTCTGTTAAACTGACACAAGTTTTTAGGTGGATATTGGTTTATATAGTATTCTTCTTGTGGAATAAATCTCAGAAAACATAAATATGTTAAATTTCTTTCCTTCCTTCCTTCCTTCCTAGGGGTTGAACTCAAGGGCACTCGGCCACTGAGCCACATCCCCAGCTCTATTTTGTATTTTATTTAGAGACAGGGTCTCACTGGGTTGCTTAGCACCTTGCTTTTGCTGAGGCTGGCTTTGAAACTTGCAATCCTCCTGACTCAGCCTCCTGAGGCACTGGGTTTACAGGCATGTGCCACAGCACCTGGCAATATATTAAATTTCATCAGAAATGGTTTGGTTTCATCTCAATGCCTTACTCTATACAAGAAAAGAGTTGTTCATATGCATTTTGATCATATACAAGTTCCTCTCCTACCTTTCCTGGCTGGAATTCCAGAATCTGGCCCTGTCCAGCCCTTATGGCCAGCTCTGTTCTTTTCATTTCCTTATTTCCTTGTCTTATGTTACCACTTCCCTTTCCCCCAAGTCCTTACCTTTAACAAGTTTTCAAATATTTAGAGATCCTTTCTTTTCATTAGATTTTACTACAAGTCTTTCCTTTTTTTTTGGGTGATGCTGGGGATTGAACCCAGGCCCTTGTGTGTGCTAGGCAAGTACTCTACCAACTGAGCTATATCCCCAGTGTTATTTCCATTTTTTTTTCCTTCAAAGATCATCTTCAAGATCATGGTGACTTTTCAAAAATACAGAAAAATCAGTAAATGATTAATATATTCATTTCTTCTTTGTAGCTCAGGGTCAGAAACTCTCATGCCAACTGGACCAAGTAGATAATGTTGGAGTCAAGTGGGCCAGACTAAAAACTATGGAAAGTGGTAGGGACAGTGGAGTCCCCAAGAGGACCAGCCTCTGCTAAAGAAAGTGGCTTGTACTCAGGCCAGCCCATATGGAAACTGGAATGTGGCCTGCTATTGTCAGCATTTCAGATGGGAAAACTGAACTGTCTAGAATCCCCCTGCCATCCTGCAAGATTCAGATGCCTAACACACATTTAAATCTGTCTTACTAACTAAATAACCAATTTTATCCAATTCATGAGCAGTCTGAGCACTCCATAAATATGCTTTCTCATATTTCAATGGGGTCTTCACCTTTGCTGTGACTCCTATCGTGGTTACTTGAATTCATGTTATCACCAGGTTAGATGACAGCAGGTTGATTTTAGACTCTTAATTGATAACTATAATCTCAATTCTTTTAGAACTTATTGCCTGTTATATGCTAAGCACTGTCTAGAATATGGAAGAGTTATTTGACTTCTAGCTATCTCTTTTGAAATGAATCTGAGTGGCTTTTTTTCTGTCAGGGATGTATTATCTTAACATAAGCTCAATGATTCAAATCTTCTGTTGCATTGTAAATTCTAAAGAAAATGGTACATGTAGATATCATGAATTATTACTTCTCTTGGTAATAAAACTTAGGAACACTGATTATATTATCTTTCTGCTATGAGATTTTAGCTGGGGAAAAGAGGCAGAAATAACTTTCTGACTTTATTTCTCAGAAAGATCATTCATTAGGTGTATTATTTCTATGATGTTTTCAATCAACTGATATGAAAGTTACCAAATGGAAAAGAATTATGTTTCTTCAAGAAGATGACTTTGCCAGGTGCGGTGGCACATGCCTATAATCTCGGCACTTTGGGAGGCTGAAGACAGGAGAATTGGGAGTTCAAAGCCAGCCTCAGCAACAGCGAGGTGCTAAGCAACTCAGTGAGACCCTGTCTCTAAATAAAAAACACAAAATAGGGCTGGGGATGTGGCTCAGTGGTCAAGTACCCCTGAGTTCCATTTCCAGTAATGTCCCCCCATAAGAGATGCCTTTGGTACTAATATAATAAGATGTTGCTGGCTTGCCAAAAGAAGCATGTGTATGGGGGTAGGATATGGTGGACATATCTGGAGAACAGAGTTGCAGATCAGAGCACTCATTCTTGTCTGGTAGTTCATACCAGTGGTATGTCAAAAGCTCCCCATGCTGGAGTGGAGTCCAGCATTTCAGTGGTCCTTTCTGAAAGACCTGGGGAATACATTGACAAGCTCCCTTGGTGATTTCTGAAACTGAGGATAGTATCAAACCCTGTATAAACTATATTTCTTTTTCCCAATCAATAAATCCTATAATAAAGTTTAGTTTGTAAATTAGGCACAGTTAAGAGATTAACACAATACTAATAAAATAATAGAACAATTATAACAACATACTGTAATAAAACTGCCAACATCATTACTTTTATGCTTGGAGGCCATTAAATAAAATATTTTTGGATGCCAGTACTGTAAGACCCTGAGAATCAATCTGATAGGCAAGATGCCTAGTAAGTTACTTATGGACGAGTGATGCACACAGTGTGGATACACTAGATAAATGGGTGATTTTTGTCCCCAGTGGAACAGAGCAGACAGGTCTAGATTTCGCCATGCTACTCTAAATGGTATGCAATTTTAAACTTACAAATTATCTATTTCTGGAATTTTTCATTTAATATTTTTGGAGCATGGTTGTTTATATCACAGAAAGTGAAACCACAGCTAAGCCTGCGCTGGATTACTGTATCTGCAAGAATTGATAAAAAAGAATGCTATTGAAGGATACATCATATAATTTTAACTTATGTTTGAGGAAGACCTTCAGAATTGGCAGCTTGGAAATAGGCTGGGAGAGGCAAAACTTCAGTGTTAGCTTGCTCCAGAAAAAGAAAGGAATTGATGGGTTTTGGAAGCTCAGACTTATCAGTGAAATTCAGTCCTAGAACAGAGATATGTCAAGCCTTCCTCTGACTTTTCTTCTTATCTGCTGCCAATAGCATGAGTGTGTTTCAGGCTGGACTGCCAGTGGTGGAGGGTTACATAGTCACATATTGTGTGGGGAGCTCAAGAGCTGGATCCTTACCTTTGGAGTCCAGAGAAGGCTGCTACAATTTGTGTCCACCATCCTCCAAAGTGGCCTGAAGCCTGTCCCCCTCCTCTCTTCTGCCCCATTGTGCCTCTTTTCCACTCTTTCCACTTGTGCTAAAATTTTTTGTAGGCCCCAGGCCTTCACCATGTTGGTAGTAACAGAAATTAGTAACAGAAATTCACAAAACTTCTTTTTAGCTCCTTGTTCAAGAAATTTTTTTGAAAGGATAAGCTAAATGAGAAAAAACAATCTTCAGTTTTAAAATTACTCAAATTGCTTTTCTTATTTCTTTAATTCTGAGGAGTTGGGTGGGATAATATGCATTGCCTATAAAACATGCAAATATATGAGAATACTATTTAATTGCATCTGAAATTATTAGGCCAATAGGGTCATTAAATGTCAGGTATTTTTTTCCCCCTTTAGTCCTCACACTGCCCTGTGAGGGCATAATTTGACACAGAAAGCAAGATTTATGGTTGGTAAGTGGAAGAGCCTGGTACAAGTTCAAGGTCTCCTAGACTCCAAATCACATGCTTTAACCTTCCCCGTAAAAGGGCGTTATCCATGATCCTGAACATTATCCAGCCTGACATTCCAAGTTCCATGCTGGGTGATTATCTTCAAGATAACACAGGAGTTGTTTTCTATTTTAAAAGAACCATGTTTTTATGAAATTGAAAATCAATTAGATATTTATATGACTTCAAAGTAAGGGTTAGAGAGTTCCTTCACAGTATTTCTGAGGGGGATCATTTTCCCTGAGGGCTTCAAAGGACTTACAGCTTTAGTGACAAAGTGGTCATATACTGGTCATGATCTAATATGGGTTACCAATGGTCTCCTGCTGTTTCCAAAATAATTTCATCACCACACTCTTATATTATTAGCAATTTCTACCATAACAAATTCATCTTATTTGGATTAAAAATGATCTCTAGAAATCCTTTGATTTCAAGTGGTAGGAAAGTGGTTGGAATAACACCTTAAAATTTTAATCTGAATAATTTGGTAATATTAGCAAAACTCTGAAATAATAGGAAACATGACAGTTAAATTATAATTATATAAAAATATGTAACTGTGTGCAGGAGCACTCTCCAATACCTTCAACCCCTCCTTTCCATCTTTCCCCATTCTATGCTAATAGTCTGTGCTCTTGTCAGAGAGCACCTCTTTGTGACCTTTGGACCTAATTGGTCCAAGAGTGATTTAAGCTTCTATACTTTCTGGAATAAACAGTGTTTTCTGCTTTTTGCTCCGGTGTTCTTGCTTCTCGCTCCGGGTGTTTCTGCGTCTTGCTGGGGCAGACAAGATTTTTTACCTACACCCCGGGGTCTGGGGAGAGTGGCCCCACGGATCGTCACCATCCAAAGAGACCCCATATTGTCTTCCCTGGGGACCCCTTCTTTCTCCATCTCTCTGGACCCCCACTCGTTGAGTGGATCCACGTGGCACTCCCCTTTTAAGCGATAACTGTGCCTCATACATAGTAAACAATCACTGTTAAATGAATGAAAACCAGGGGTGAGGAAGGAAAGGTGGGAGGAATCGGAGGAGGGTGTGGACTTGGTGGTGGATGGAAAGGAAATAGGACATCACAAAGGGACAGAGAAGTGAAGAAAGGGAAGCTGAGACAGATTTGACCTGCCATGGTGTCTGGGCCTGTTCTCTTTTATCATAGTAGAAACCACACACAAGTACCCCATTTTTTTGCCTACCATAGGCATTTTCTGGTTCCATGGTCTTAGAACACACAGTGATTTTCTTTAGTCATTTAAACCTACCTATTCCAGTCAAGATGATTAAAACTTAAGGAAATTAAAGAAAGAAATGCATGTGATTTACTAAAAACAAACAAACTCCTGCCTCTGTAAAACATGGAAGTCATAACCCAAATTCTGGAAAATGCAACTACAATGGGTCATTCAGATGCTGTGATATTTATGGGCACCTCAAGGAGAGGATTATTTAGCTTTCTATATTTCTTGTTTCCAAATATTGCTCTAAATTGAAAAAAATGGTAGAAAAGCTAAGTTATATGAAACTGAAAACTTCCTTCCTATTTTACTATGATCAAGAACTACCAGGGGCAGGAAAGATGGTGGAATGAGATGGACATCATTGCCCTAGCTTCATGTATGACAGCATACATGGTGTGGTTCTACATCATGTACAACCAGAGAAATGAAAAGTTGTGCTCTATTTGTGTACAACAAATCAAAATGCATTCTGCTGTCATGTATGTAAAATTCACAGGACCAGGAGAAGATGAATTAAGCCACTCGGCAAGGCTTTATTGGAAGGCGAGCCCTCGGACCATTTCCCCGTCCATCAGAGCGGGTAGGGAGAAATGGCGCCAGAGATTTCGTGCTTAGAGAATTTCAAGAAAACCCGGTCAGGAAGGGGAGGGGTTGGGTACAGGAAGAGAAGGCCATAGTC
>PVHX01001058.1:188819-233105 GCA_004024805.1 Geosciurus inauris | reverse complement strand
TAGTAAAGATGGTTGAATGAGATGGTCATCACTACCCTAGGTGCATGAATGAAGACACAAATGGTGTGACTCTATCTGGTTTGCAACCAGAGAAATGGAAACATTGAGCTCTATATATGTACTATGATTTGAAATGCATTCAAATAAATTAATTTAAATAAAAATAAATAAATAAAAGTGGGGCCTAGTGAAAAGTACTCAGGTCACTGAAGGTTCTGCCCCTTGGAAAAAATAATATTGTTCTTCTGATACCCTGGTTAGATCTGTTAAAAGGGTTTTTAGAAAAAAGGATGCCTGGTCTCTCCCCTTTCTCTGGCTTTTTGTCTTATCACATCACATCTCCTTTTTGCATACTCTCCTGTAATGCAGCTAGGGGTCCCCTTGCCAGAACCAACACCATGCAGTTTGGCCTTCAGACTCCTAAATAAAACTAAACAAACCTATTTTCTTTATTAGTTATTGGCCTCAGATATTTTGTTATAATAATGGAAATGGACTAATAGTATTTGGGGACAGTACTTTCTTCTTTCTTTTACCCAAATTATTTCCAAAAAATCATCAAGTTGGCTTTCATTTTCTAGTTTATACTTTAACAACTCATCCAATGATTTAATTTACTTATTTTTCTTCTCTAAATGAAAGTCTTGTAGAAAGGGGAAAATATTTAAAGTCTTAGTCAACGAAGCTGTAAGTCTATCTAACAAAATATCCTCATGTCTATACCACTACAAACATATGTCCTCTCAATTTTCCTTGCAATCACACACATTATGCTTTAATACAACCATGTTAATACTGTAGGGACATGCTTAAGACTTCCCAGGAGAAAATTTTAAACAAACATATTTGTAAGGTCTTTCATTAAAAACATTAGGCCAAAAGAAAATTTCAAATAAAGAGAAAGTAGTAGATTTCATCAGTAGTAGATACAGAAATAAATTATTCAAATTACACATGCTGACATCATAATGAATAGACGGACGTTCTAAGGAACTTTATTGAGGAAAGCTGATATTTACACAGAAATTGAGAGCAAAACAAAACAAAAAAGATCTTATCCATTGCTTTTCCTAACCCAGTCAAAACTCCCTATTATGGCACTCTGGAGGCATAAACTCTAAATTTCCATAAGGAAAGAAACCAAAGAACAACATTAAAAAGTCCCAAGACTCTTAGAGAAGAAATTCATGCCGAAAACATCAAATGTTACTCAACATTTTCAAGTAACCATGATATGTCAAACAGACCACATGATGCAAGTACATTTAAATATAAGTTTCTATTTCTGTTTTAAAATAAAAAAGATCAGAAATTTGAATCTGGGAAAGCAAATCTCTTGCAGGTTTAGAAAGCACAGACAAAACCTGGCAAAAGAAAACACTATTCACCACCACCATCTGCTTTCTGGCACACTGAGGAAACTTACTAACAGCAACGTTTTCTTACATTAGAAAACCCACTAATTAGCTTTGTTGTAATAAGAAAAGTAACCTTCGCAGGAAGGCAGGCCGCCAGCTCGCCAGCTCGCTTCCTTCTTGCTGCTCCTGCACTTCACGTGAGGCCTGCAGCATCTCCCTATGAGGTCAGCCTTCAAGCTCTCCTCCACTGGGGGACTTCATCATCCCCTGTTTAGTCTAGATAAGCTTTCACAAATGTGAGAGTAGCAGAGGAAAACCTGGGAGGCATTTGGCTTCATATCCTCCCAGAACTGATGGTTAGAAACCTGGGTCTTACTAACCTCACGTTAAGGCCACTAAGCTAAGTTAGCTCTAGCTTTCCCCTAAAATCCCTAAATTCTTTAAATCTTTTATTGTTTTTTTCTTAAGAATCACACATCTAAGAAACTAATGACCGCAAAAAGACTAGATAGAACCAGGGATGTCAATGATAAACTGGAAATAACTTTGGAAATATTGTCATCCATATACTGACTAAAATGTTACAAATCATTTAGCAACCAAAGAAATGGAAGCTACTAAAATCCCTTGATCATGTACTGCAGCTACTTAGTCCACATAACTTTGTAAGTGCCTTCAGGATACCAAGTCCTACAGAGCACTGGAGATGGACTGACAAAAGGCTCACCAACTCTGTATCACAGGACACTTGCAGTCCAGGGTGGACATTCACACTCAGAAGACCCACTGACCAACTGTGAAACAACACAGTACAGAACAGCAAAGAAGCTACCGTGGAAGGGAGAAGCACACTTGCCTCACTGAGACATCTGCTTGAAAGTTCATGTGAAAGGAAAATAGACATGTACAAATATTTTTGAAAACTGATGTGGAAAATAGATGTCTTACCTTAGAAGTAGTTGGGAGAGGTGGCTGAGGCCTAAGTGGCCTCTGCCGTGAGCAAACAAATTCATGACTGCAAAAACTCACCTCTCTTAACCCCTTGATTTGGTTTTCTGTAGACTCTAATTTAGCTAAATTTAAAACCAAAAGTGCAACACAGGATCATCTGTTGCAAACTCAAAAGTTCTACTGCTTGAGGAATGAATGATAGACTACAGCAAAGCTTAATTAACACTCTGGTACTGCACAAACAGGCCTATACAATTATTCTTAACTGTACAGCAACAATATGTTGATATATTCACTCATCATAAGGACAAGTGCCCACTGGGTTTATTAACTCTCAATTGTCATTAAACTACATTAATTAAAACTGTAACACTTGGCCCAATGCTTTCTATCAAACATTTGAAAACATTTTGGTCAATTTGTATAGTTCTGGTTTTTGCTTTCACCCTATTTACATCCATATCCTTCTTAGGCAAAGTAATTACATTCTTTCCCCATTCCTGTTATCACGTTTATACAGCACAGATCTCTCTCCTGAAATCAGAAGGCTATCCAGTGCAGAAGAGGATAAAGTCAGAATCCTTTCCCTTGTCTTGGCAGAATTAATCACTCTTTCCTCTGGCCCTCTACACTCTGGTGACTGAGACTGGAGCTCTGAGCCTATTACATTTCTGTGTGTATAATTCCCAGGTGCATTCCATCGCTGACCAGGTGTGAGCCCTTGAAGGCACACTGCTCCTGCTTGCCTAAAGTGCGTGCACAGAGTAAATGCTCAATAAGCAAGCCTGAGAGGGGAACAGAGGAGGTAGGCAAGACTTCTCAGCAAGAGCCACTCCAGAGATGGCTTATAGACTTTATCTCTTTGCAGAAACAAAGTCCAGCCTGAAAGAAAAGCTAGTTTTTCTAAAGAAGGCTAACATTCCTGAAATGGCTACACATATGGGAGCAACTTCCTTCTATCAGAAATAGAATGTTTCACCTAATATTCACAATAACCGTATTCAATAATGTAATATGTGAAATATGAACCACAAAATCTGGAATCTAAAAGGAAAGTGGATTACTCAACTCCTAATACAAATCTGACAATTTGAAAATTTTTAAAGTACATCTGTCTTTAAAAGCATTTTCTGTTTCTATAGTATAAGGAATAAGGTAAAGTTCAGAACTGATTTTTGTTTACAGTGAATCTGGTTAGGTCCTTCCCAAAGAAAATTCCTATGGTATGTGATGCTGGCTGGGCCTAACATCTATGGCTTCGTAATCACCAAAGACGCCTTGATACTCATTTCAGGGAGCAGGAACACTTTAGCAAGCATGGTGACATGACCATGTGTAGACTTGTATATCAATAAGGCTGCTGACACTGGGAAGAGAACAGCAACAAAGTAAGTAATGAGATGTGTCACTTAGATGATTACAAACATAATATGGGAAGCTTCTTTTGGTTTTCATTCTAGCTTGTATCTAAGAATGTGGACCTCAAATTGTGTGGAAAACGTCAGCTGGTGACCAGCTCCAACTTGCAGCCTATTTGCCACATGCTATTTCCTTCAACTGAACTTCTTTCATCTTTAGCTTCATATAGGCACAATCTCAAATACTTTTAAATTCTTTTTAAAAAGTCTGATCTGAAGTTGAGAATGCCATTTCCAAAATTAGCCAAAAGTTCTGAAAATGGCTATTTTTATATGTCCACACGATTATTGGCTGCTATTTATTAACAGACTATATTTAGAATATCCATGAAGTGATGTGAATTTTGTACAGATGATAAAATAACATAATGCATGCTCTCAGGGCAGGTAAGTACCTATGAAACATGATGATGAACTAAGAATAAAGATTAAGGAAAATAGTATTCAGTAACACCAAGAGAGAGAAAAAAAGTATCACTTAACTAAAAACATCATGGCCAGAGACAATGTTCCAGCTCTGCAGGAATACACCCACACTCAGCAGAAACTGTCTACTCCTGAGCTTCCCTGAGGCAGCACAGACAAACCAATTCCTGCTACTTCCTCCAACCATTTCTCCCTCACCTCTCTGGGTAACTAGGGTAAAACTCTACTAAAGAAACTGGGTTTCCCTCTGGCTAAGTAAAGGAACTGACCTTAAAAACTAAAAGTAAAAAGTAATTATTTGCAAATTTATTACAATATGTGGCCTGTACTAAAAACAAGGGGTGACCCTTCCATTATAATACTTGAATGAGCTCTAATGTTGGAAGGCTTTAATTTTTATTTACCAAGTGTGTTAAAATGGTGCATCTTTCTCTCAACCCTTGTGATTCTCTTTGAGGCCAGCATAAGTGTACACATACATAGTCACACCCAAGCCCACAAACAGCAATTATCAATTGACCGTCCTGTCTCTACTTCCCTCTTGATTAAAAATAAAAGAAATGCAGAATCTGGGTTCAGGGAATTCTTACTTTCTGATTTAAGAACAACACTTAGGGACTAACCAATATACTAAGCTAAGGGCTAGAAGTGCTTCCTACAGAAGCACTTCCTACACTTGGTCTTCTTGGGGGCAGACTAGCTACAGCTACATGGGTAGATGTGAGATGCCTGAGCCCCAATTCAAAATCAGCTACAGGGGAACAGGATGAGGAAAAGTTGGTCAATGGGAACTGTTAGGGTTAGGGGCAAGAAGTCATGGTGCTAGGTTTTGCAGGGTGGCTCTAGAGAACAATTATGTTCTGTAAATTTCAAAAAGCTAGAAGAACAGATTTTGCAAATTTTTACCACAAAGTAATGATAAATGTTTGAGGAGATATATGTTTAAAATGATTTACATGTTACACAATTACACGTGTTGAAACATCCCATGGCACCCCACTAATCTACAGACTTTTTATGCATCGGTTAATTTTTTTTTAAAGCTATTACCAAAAGGTCTGCATTACCAAAGATTTGTATCACATAGCAAAGAGCCAAAGCTATTTCTGGGATACAGAAACTCCATGACAGTTAGGAAGCCTAGGATCCCTGTGTGATGCCAAAAAAAAAGAGAGCCACTTTTTTTTTTTACCCACTCCAGCAACTGTCAGTCCTGGGTGACTAAGAACCAAAACCTTCCACCAAAACCCAAACCTGAGTGAGGGGTCTGTTTTCACAATGGGCTTCAATCAAAATCTACTCTCTAAAGTCTCTGAGTCTCCTAATGTCGCATACTTCTAATGTGACCACATTTCAAACTGTTTACGCATCACAACAAGATCTGAGTTACATATGGCATGTCTCCTGTCTCCGTTTCCTTTATTATATGTGTGGCTTCAACTTTCTAAGTTCGGACTGCTATCCCATTTTAGAAGGTCAGGAGAATGTGATGCATGATGCAAATGAATTTCAAGCGATCGTATGATATCTATGCTTGATAATTTTTCCTGGGTTTACACCGAAAGAATCCCTACATACTGAAGATTAAACATTTTTTAAATGCTAGAACACTGAGCCCTCCTTTCAAACAATTCAAAGCACATTGCTGACACAGCAACACTGTGGCCTCAGAGAGACTGTGGGAAATGTCAAATTTATGGTCCTGGGGGTGATTGGTGGATGGTTTTGTGGTGTGTATGGTGTTTTGT
Source organism: Geosciurus inauris (assembly GCA_004024805.1). Taxonomy (NCBI): domain Eukaryota; kingdom Metazoa; phylum Chordata; class Mammalia; order Rodentia; family Sciuridae; genus Geosciurus; species Geosciurus inauris. The sequence continues at coordinate 227,204 of PVHX01001058.1, read as the reverse complement.
TTTGTTTTGTGTGTGCTTTTTCTTTTCTCTTTTGAGCCTCTGACAGAAACAGAGCTCTACAAACTTCCTGGCGACCTCCCAGGAAAACAGAAGGAAGCTGTACCCCATACTTCCCCCTGGGATCTAATGAAATATACAGCCTCTGGGCTTCTTTCAATTTGGACTTTCAGATTGCTAAGCCAGTGAAAAGGGGATCCTAGCTGTCACAAACGTCACATCGTCGGGGTCACCTGCTGCTCGGGGGTTCTCATGCCAGTTGTTGACATAATAAGCACCCCTTACACTTTAATTACAATTCACAGTGTGCAAACTATGCAATCTGCTTTAAGGCAGACTTGTCTTTTAAATCAACGCTAAAATTCTATTACTAATATGGCAATGAAATGTAGCAGAGGAAGGGTGTGTCCAGATGACTAGTTTTCTGCAGATGTCTGCCATTTTTGAGGGAGAGATGGCAGCATTTTCCAGAATATGAATTGGTGTTGCTGCCTCTTATGGGAGATATTTTTACACTGATATCTGAGCAGGCCACAAAAATGCAGTATGATGTGTTAAATATATAGCATTTTTACGTTCGTATAACTACCATAGTTTTTTTTCCCCTCCACATGGGGCCTGTGGCTATTCTATCTAATATCTTGCCATCCAACAGGACTACACAATTGTTAAAGGACAGGGGATTTCTACTTCCCTCCTATCTTCCCTTTTAAAACTAGGGCAGTGCTAGAGATTCTAACAGGAGCTTAACTAAGTTGTGTTGATGCTCTACCATTTACTGGACTCTTGTATTTTACTATAGATCCTGCAAGCTATACTCTTGCAACCAAAACATGAAAGGTCATTTTAAAACAGAGTACATTTAAAATAATATGACAATACAGGGAGCTGTTTTAAAAGTGCTAACACATAATTAGAGTCTACAGTTTTTTCCAAAAACAAAAGTGGAAATTAGTTACAATTCTCTTACAAAGAACTACTATAAACTAGGTGGGCTAGCCTTTGAATGAACTATCCCAGCACTCTGGGAATTGCAATCTTATTTTCAGTGCCACAAATGACGTAAGAGGTAGCACATAAAATAAACCTACATAAAGTGCTTAAGTGTTGATGAAGTCTTACTCAAACACCTCAGTTGAGCTCTACTGTAAAGCAGCAGTACGACTAGCAATGTCAAAATAAACATAAAAATGAAAGAGAAGAACTCCAAACTTCCAGATACAGTAAATAAACTTAAAAAATGATAATAATAAATAATAATAACAATAATACCCATTCTTGCCTTAATGAAGGGATATATCTGAATTACAAATGCATGGAGAGGTCAACTTAGCCAACAATTGTTCATTGCTGTTTTGGGGTGCCAGTCAATGGTAGACACCAAGATAAACCACCACAACAAAAGACAAATTTTATTTTATTTAGATATGGTTATTCTAACACAGGGAGCAAATACATCTTCCACTGTTCTCTCAAAAATGGCAGTTTCTCTGGGAAAACTTTCAGTACTTTGGCTACTGGGATATTCTCTTTCTTATTTGAACACTTTCAGTCCTCACTTGGCTCTCTGCCATCCACACTAAACCACTTGACCTCTAATTGCACAACAGTCCCCATCTGTGAGCTCAGTCATTCTCAGGAGACAGGAGGGGCCCTGAGAAGCTCAAGTTCACCATGGACATCAGCATTAAGCCACCCCCTCGTTTCTGACCTGTGCTCCAATTTTGGTATAATAATTTGTACCATGTTCTCTAAAAGGTATGCTCCACCAAGTGCCAGCTCCTGTACCTGTTTGGTCATATACCCAGGCCCATCTGAAACTAGACCCTGAGTTGTTTTTTCCTTAGCTGCCTCCCTAAAACAAAGTTCTGATACTGGAACCCAAACTATCACTTGGAGTCCCCAAACCTGCTGATAGACTTCTATGTTTCCAGCCACCTGCCAGAATTTGTGTCAATTGCTCATGTAGTGTGCTCCTTGGTTTTGCTCAACTTTGGGGACATTTATGCTCTCTTAGTTAGACCTCCAGGTTGTACACTGCTCTACTGAGTCACCAGCAAACAGCTCTATTCAGACCATTTGGAACCTCTTCTGGCTAGACTAACCTTCCTTATGGAATCCCAAAACTGGGTAACCTCAGAACGTCAAGCTACTTACTAATTTCATGTCTCAGCTTTTCATATACCTTACCTTCCAGAATATATACCCCATCTACCAATTCTGTCTTCTTTTCCTTGGAAGGAAGGAAACAGAATTTTCTTAAAACTCTTGTGAAGAATGAATAAGAACCAGAGCAGAAGCTCTCTATTAAATCCTATTAGAGCTGGATAATTAGTTATTAAAAAACCTCAGTAGATTTTTAAGACATATATACCTTAAACATTTTAGCTTTAGACACATGTATGTACATCCCTTGGCCAATCTTTGTAATCAAAGAACAAACTTTAAGAATGAGTCTTAACTGGAGTTTTGCAGCATTCTTGTTACATAAACCCCACCTATAAGGCATAATATAAGATTTTCAATTTCATTTGCATAAAGGCAAATTTAAAGATACTTCAAAAATAATCTAGGCACAGACTGTGTTTTTATTTTTTACAAGTTCCTCTAATCTTTTACAGTTGTCTGTTACATTTAATCTGACAAATTTTTATAACTTACCTTTCTTTTATAACTTATCTTTCCAAAGCACTGCCTTAGTGTCATAGAACTAGTGTCATAAAACTTTCTTTTTCACTTTGTACTTCAAAGATATTAGTTCACATAAATTTAATTAAATAGTATTATAAATAAGATAAGTATAAGCTAGTCTGTGAACAACACAGCTGACATCTGGTAAGCACACAATTGGTAGAAACTAAAGCGCTAAGTTATGCTAGAAAGCACTGGACATGAGTACTCAATGTGCTATGGTATCAGTGGGCATACAGAAAGAAAACAACTGTCTTCCTTAGTCTTGCGAGCTGGTTAATACCGAGTTTCTACTATGAGGGTCATAATTCTAATAGTCACTGAGTGGGTATCATGAGCAAGTATGGATGCTGCATATGTGGTGCTTGAAGCTGGGATTTAGTGTTGAAAAAGACATCTTTCCTGGCATTGTGGCAAAGCTCCACTTTCTAATATTATCATGAAATAGTAAAAAATAATTAGAATAACTTCTCATTGGTGTCACTATTTAAAATGGTAACTGAGTCAATTCTTCTACCCACCTGCTATGAAAGACTTAATATTTAAGTTGATTCAAATGTATTTAAAAAACAAGAAAAATAATTAGTTTAGCTTCTAATAAAATATTTTCAAATTCTAAACTATATTTATATTTTTGTTATTTTGGACCACTATGAGACCATCCATCATTATTTATGTCTTCATTTAAATTTGTAATTGTCAAAACTTTTTTTTCATTAGATACACTGTGTTAATTGGAAAATTAATTCCCATTTTAACATCAGTTAGTTTGACAATCAAAAACAATCACATAAATTAGATGATTATGAATTTTTAGCATTTTATGATTTTCAGGTTAATATAACTATCATTTTTATGTAATTGTGTTTAAGATTAATCTTTTAGCAGCAAAAACTATTACTTTCAACCTTCTGTTTATTATTATCAGTGTACTTATTCTCAGCTACAAAATAAGTGTACTGCATAATTGTGTACACGTGTAATGATAATGACAGTGACAGCAACATCCAGCATTTACTATCTGCATAAAAGTAACAACAATGGCCAAACTACAAGCTTAATGATATACATACACACAACTTTCTGAGCAACTTCCAGAAAGTAAATATTATTATCCATTTCAGGTTCAGGAGACCCAGACAGCACTAAAAAAAAAATCTGGAACTCAAAAACAGATTGATTCCAAACTTAGGTTTTCCCACTTCAACAAGTTCTGTGTGTGTGTGTGTGTGTGTGTGTGTGTGTGTATTATATATTTAAAATAAGCCAGAGATCACAGACTTGCCTTTCTAGTGAAATTTTATTTGTACGGATGTGTATACATGTAGACACACATGTGCGTGTATGCACACGGCACACACACACACACACACACAATTTTAGTTAAATCAATTACATATGCAAAAGAAAAGTGAGCCAGGGCTAAGTTATTAAAAGAAGCCTTTGAAGCAAGGAGCGATGATGTGTGAAAGACATGCCACAAAAGTTTATTTAAACAAAGAACAAGTACAGAGGGATGGAACAAAAGTGAAAATAAGGGAAATGAAAGCACTCCATCTCTTTTCTGTGTATACAGATTTCTCATACATAGCAAAGACAGAAAGAAAGAGATGTCTGGAATTTATGGAACATCCGAAAGTAAACTAAGTTCAATCAAAACTAGAGTCTGAATGAACCAAATCCACACTGATTCTCGATGAGGTTTTCTGTGTTAAACACAATGATTTTATCCTACTAAGATCTTTAATATTAAATGTAATTTCTTACTTACAGGGAAAAAATTTCAATCTAAGATTCTTAACAATATTTTATAGTATCTTTTTCAATGGAAAGTTATAAAAGCAAAATCTCTGACTTCACTTCAGAAAAGAGATAAAAAGCCTTTTTACTTTGCATGCATAATGCTCTGCAGAACATTTCAATATTCCAGTGTACATTTCAACAGACACTAAACCAGTCCATGGTTTTCTTACAATTTAAATTTTTGTCTGTTTATCTTAATTAAAAATAAAAAATTCAGCTAATCACACAGATTATATTAATGACACATACCATCCAGATCAAAGGGAACTGGTGTGGTATTGGTCGAAATAAATATTTCCTTTTTAGCAAAACAAAAGGCAACATTTAAATTGCCCTTGGGAGCATAAAGAGTGGCCAAAAAGTTATAAAGGAGAAAGGTGAAGTTGCTCCTCTAATCTGAAGTTAAAAATAATTTTGTCTGCTTGCATTTAAACATATATTATTGTAAAACTCTTCTAGTGACTCCAGCTTATAGAAGGCACTACCGCCTTTGCATATCAATGCAAGTACATTTCTAGCACTTATATTATTACAAACACTGAAAATGGCCTCCAGAAGCTTTTAGCAATGTATTCTTTGTCTTGTTTCCAAAGAAGCAATCCAATTAAAATGATTATTTTCAGCATAGAGGACTAGGACAGGGAACTGTACCTTTTACTCAGCATCTTGCAAACACTATGGAAAAGCATCTATGGAAAATACATTTGAAAAGATCCATATACTTTCTGTGTACTTGAACTAACCAAGCATAATTTACAAATATTTTCCTAGAAAAGAAATTGTACATTTTGTTCTGCCCCTTCCAGTAAGAATCTACACACAATGAATCCAGCCTCTACTATGCTTCCTTGCTTTAACTATTTCATTAGTATATCTTGGGACCTTCAAACTCATCAGCAGGAACATGGTAAGGAATACTGTTTAGATTGATACATTCCTTCCACCTCCTAAGTCACAATTCCCCCATCCAATAGCAAATACTCATGTTAAGCATACAGAAGACACTTAATAAATGTATGGGCCAAATTAATTTTCTTATGATAGAATTATTTTTTGTTAGCTCTAACTGTAACAATTGGTTAGTAAATGTTTTGGTTTATACAATAGAACTATTTCCTTCTGAGAAGCATTTATTAGTTTATTGTATTTCTATTTTAAACTTTTTCTTTTATTTATTCTAAAAACTGAATTCTATGGCCATTTTTTCAATTAACAAATATTTATTAAGGATCTTTGATAAATTGTGCTTTTAAATAAATTTTGCTTTATAATAAAATTATAAAGTAAAAACTTAGTGTTTTATACTTTCAGGATGCATGTCATGTGAAAGATGAATGCCTTCTTTTTAAGATATCTGAATGGATCACCAAATGACTACTACTTTCTCATACAACTCAGATAAATAATTAAAAGGAGATATGCACATATTGGTTGCATACTTAAGAGTCAGAATCAATTAAAAACAAAATTGTGTGTATGCTCTTCCAATAATAAATCACTTCAGGGACCATGATGCTACCTTTTTGTTTGCAAAACCACTGTAGTTGGGTTAAAGCCTTAATGTTATTTCTCCATGAATGTTCAGCAGTGGGTGTGCACAGAGGTATATGGAAATTGGGGTAGGATTTAATTGGCAATTTTTCAGTTACTAATACCTTTATAATTAAGTGCTTTACAAGTCTCTTATAACACTTAGAAATGATCATTCAATATGTATTGAGCACACCTAAAGTGGACGTGTCTTGTTTAAGTTGGTATTTAAGTCAGACTGCAGTATGGACATCTTCCACACTGAAGAATTCAGCGACTGGTTTTAAGAAGACATCTAAATCCCATTTATTAACAATCTCAAGAGTTTTCCTATGCAACTTAACAACAGGCAGCAGTCTTGTTCCAAGCAAAAGAACAGAGCCTGAGGAAGATGCCATGGTTAGACACACAAAGGACAGGTGGTTACTCTTAATTTAGGTCTGTGAGGCAAATCAAGTTTGGAGATTCCAGACAGTCTGAAACTCTCCCTCAAGGCTGCCTTTTAATATCAGGAAGCTAATTTGTGCATCACCAAGTTTGGGTGTGAAGTTTTCCAAAATCCATGTAACTCCATCTTGCATTACTATTTCTTACAGGTCATAATCATTCTCAATGTTACACATTTTCCCTTTAATTCACGCACCATACGCTGTGGTTAATTGTGCAAAGATTTGTCTGCCAGTTGAAGGAGAACTAGTTGAGGTCAAACCTTTATTTTTTCCCTGAACTTTGTTCAGGGTCTTGGTAACTGCAAACTAATGTCTGCTGATTCACCCTACATACCTCCAAGAATTATTTAAAACTCCCAAACAGGAAAGGTAGTCTATAATGTATTCAGAAACAATGACGTCAGATAATATTCTCTCCAACACCCCAAAAGTTCAAAACTAGGAAACACTTAATAAAGGAGGTCATGAGGTTACTTATTCATTCTTTAATTTAACGGACTTAAGAAAGTTCTCAGGATTATGTGGGCAGTAGACTGTTTCTGGCCTTGAGATGAATACCCACCTCTCAAGCTAAAAATATTTACGTCTAGCTGTGACATAAATGATGGCTGCAAGGAATACAATGGTGGCAGCACACTCAACTCAGAGGCTCAACATTTGTAGGCAGCAAACAGATACAGCAGTGAGGCAGGACTGGTGACCAGATGTCAATATGCACCTGAGGGCATCTTTTCACTCTTTTCCCCCAGGATTCTGCTTTCTTCCCCCACCCATTAAGGGTGGCACCAAGAGTAATTACGGCATGCCCCAAATGGACTGTGCCAGGCAGGCAGCTGTAACACCTGTCACCAGGTCTGCACCATGTTAACAAGAATCCAGAAAGCAGCTTTAATGAGCTGTATCTGCAACAGATAGAACCTAGTGTGGTACTGTGTGTGTCTTGAATGCTCCAAAGACATTCCTTCCCAGCACTGGGCTGAACACACACATTCCAAAAGTCCATTCTTCCAAGGGCCACCTCATATCTGGGAATGGATACTGCACTCAGTGTCAGCTCAACCATCTGCCTGTCTGGAGATATTTATCAGTGTCATGGAGGTGATGAACTTATGTGTCATGACACTCTTTTCATGGACCTGTAGCTTTGGCAAGCTTCTTGAAGACGAGGCACACATCAAGAGGCAAGGACACAGTGGATGGATGAAAGGATGGATGCACAGACAAACAAAATACAAAAACTGCTCAATTCTTACAAAATGTTTCTATTGTGAGGGAAGCAACAGAAAAAGTACCATGGTGAAGAGAATGGAAGGGTCCTCATTTTGGTTAACTGTCAACATTGATATAGGGAATGATTTCAGGATTCCTGAGCACCTAAGATACTAGCCTATAAGAACAGTCCTGCAAAATGCTTGTTTAATATAATAGAAGCACTGATATTCTACGATACTACATCAACTTATTGAGAACTGTAGATGGACCAATGAGCTAACTCATGTAAAGAGTTCAGCACACAGTGTCTAAGACAGAGTGGGCACTCAGGACATGGTAAAACTATGACACTTCTGGTTACAGTGATTAATAAGGGAAGCTAGACTAGCAATTTTACAAAGTGTCCTGCATGGATCAGTCATTCCACCTTCAAAAGGGGCACAATAGAGAACGACACAAAGACAGTTGCTTCCCAATTTTTTGGAGTGGGGAGGAATCTGAGAAGTCATTTTAGTCTAATCCTTTCATTTTTTCAGAGGAGGAAACTGATGTCCCTCAAAAGTTAATATTACCTGGTCTAAAGTCGTGCGACTCAGAAGCCACATGACCTAAATGATCAGTAATTTTATTTTCCTTAAGAGATCAATAATACATAGCTCCTATCACCTCATATTGTCATAATAAACAATGTAGCAAGAGTCTTATTTTAAGTATTTTGGAATAAAGGTTTGGTATAAATTAAGAAATGTTATTCTTTCCAATAATGTTTTTGGAGATATCTACTATTAATGCCACTAAACGACAACTTTCTATGACTATATTTATGTCTTGCCAACTTGAAAGATCCTGGGAACACTAATACTTATAAAGAGGTTCCAGTTCCTCTTTTTACACAGCAGTATTATTAGCTCTTCACATCAGGATAACTATATTTAAATACTACGTAGCTCATGATTCATACATTCCAAGATAAAATAGTTCACTTCCAAATGCAAAGCCTGTCTTCAAATTGTGGACACATAAAGTGCCAATAGAAAAATAGCCATTTTTAGTTCACTATACCAGGTTTAGTTTATTTTGATTATTTGGGGTATACACAGGGTTTACAGGACTTCAGTTTATAGGGTTCACACAAGGCTCAACTGCATTTAGTGTAGAACTTTTCACATGGTTTGAGCATTAACCAGGAATTGAGTGGTTTATAGATTATTCAAAAGAATTTCTGTCTTGGAATCTTGCTGTAAACTCTTAAGTATTCAAATCCTGAATGAAGTGATATCACAGAGTGTCTACAGATTTTTAGTACTTTCTATTTTCTTTTTTTTTTTTTTGCTGTTTTAAATGAAAATTATGAAGTACAAATACATGCAGTCTGACAATCCAAAGTTTAAAAAAACAAAAAAGAAATAAAAACTTGATATTTTTAGAAGATTTTAAAAAATGACTTTTATACACATTAACTTACCTGAGTGCTAACCACTGACCTGCATAGGAGATGACCAGATCAATGATTATCTTAATATTATCTCTGACTATTCACCTTTGTAATTATATTTATTGTAACTGAAATATTTATGAGAAATAAGTCAATTATTAATAGCATTTATTTTGTAAACAAAGTGTTAGATAAAGCCACTTTGACAGCATTTTTTGTTCCCTAAAGACCAAAAGCTTGGACCACAATAAATGGAAAATATTTTGGTGCCTACAGTTAGGACTTTGAACTTTGAAAATTTACTTTATATTTGTGGAAATGTTTTCAGGAGATGTTATAATGAAGTTTTACTGTGTATGTCATGTTTAAAGATATAACACAATGAGTAGACACTTACAAAACAAAAACTACACACCTCAATTTAATTCTGTATATGCAGTTTATTAGATTTCAGGATGGTGTTGTAACTTTAGTTAACAAAGAGCCATCCAAATATCTGGGTTCCAAGTCATCAAAGAGGCCTAACCATCCCACCTCATTTTAATATATGAAATTTATTAAAATCATGAAATTTGCTTGTATTTTGAAGACTAAGATTTATCCCTGACATCTTTTATACATAATGTATATTTGAGCTGAAGAACCTAGTAAAGGGACCAGCAGTCCTACTTACTTCAATCTACTAAAAGTATTTAATGAAGAAAAGAGTCTTTAAATCTCTAATACATCTGAGACAACAGACTGCAATTCACATCTCTCAGTCCATTTGTAAGTAACCATATAAATCTAGACAGGTAGAAATAAATTTGAGGATTACTTCCTGAAGCCTATTAGGCATGTGTAGGAAAAAAATAGCGCATATGTGAAGCAAAATATGGCATTTGTAATGAGGGGAATGACAGTCTTTTGTTTGAGAAAAAATTCAAGATTTGGGCCTATAGCCAGAACTCATGAATAATCTAGGGTTTTTAAACAATCAATTATGAAAATCACTAAGACACTGTCACATTATTTGAATGCCACTTAAAAGGAAACAATACCTACTCTTCTGAGAATTTCTGACCCAAACCCAGGTGACTGTAGTGCACTAGATTATCTAAGCCCACCATTTTATTTATAATTCATAACTGCATAATTAAACCCACATATTCATTCAAGGTTCACAACAGCAGAACCCTGGCCCTCCTGCTTCACTGCACACTGGTGCTGGGTGAAGGGTAGCCAGCCTCTCTCACCTATCCTGGCAGACCCAGGCCTCTGGCTGTGAAGGAAACCACAATGTGGGGAGGAAAGCCTACCAGAGAATGAAAACAGAAAGTGTCTAAGGCCTTGGCAGAAGGACACTAAATAAAATCGAGAGTGGTGACTCATGTTGGCAGTGAATCCACCTCAACCCCTTCAAAGCCTTTGGCAAGAGTCCTCAGAGGAGACCCCAGCCTTTTGCCAAGCCACAAAACACCACAATTATTATCGCAGCAGTCATCAACAAAACAGATTTTGTAAACTGACTTGTTGGCACATAGATTAAAGAAGCTATAAAAAGGAATAACAGCTGTTTGGGTTGCCCTATGCAAAAAGCTACTATATAGAAAGTAAATTTTATATCTCTATACATACTTGGGTAGACACAAGCACACACCCACATCCCATGTACTAATTATGCATGTGCGCTATGTAGAAAGGGGTAAAACATTACACATACCACTCCATAAATTTTAAACACAAACAACACTTTCAAATTGAAATACTTAGATTGGAAGAATTAATAGAAACATTTCCTGAAGAAAAGATTTTGTAATTCACTAATCTATAGTAAAGACTGTGGCAAAATGAATAGCTTCTGTTAAAATACTGAAAAGTACTGTGCTTTTAACATGAGCATGAATACTGATGAATTCTTTGGGAATTTGCAAAAATACCTACCTACATAAACATACTCTACCTACATAAGCATTACCCTGCTGGCATTTTCTACTCTAAAATTTAGACTTATCTCATGCTTCAGGCAATCTGAGAAAAATCTTACTTGCTTACATACTTGTGGATGTAATCTGTTATGAATAAAGTAGAAATTGCTATTTTTACATTCTTTTACCTTTGCTACAATAGTATTATTCCCCTGAATAAGTAATAAATCATCAATAAATATGTAATAAAGACAAAACAAAAAAAAGACAAATCCTAGTCAGTACTATTCACATATTTAAAGGTCAAAAATATACTATGATTTATTGTAAAGAGGCCTGAACCCTTGATTTTTAATTTAAAAAGAAAGGTTTTGTTCAGGTCCTTTTTGCTAACTTATAGTAAGATATGCAAGAATTATCAAAAGACTTTTAATTAAACTATTTTACTTTTGTGATATCATATATCATTACAAATATCCTCTATAAATATGTACCAAGGGATCTGCTGTGCAACTTTCATATCATGCATTTACCCACTAACCTCTAAATGCCTCCATAGCTCTCTGTTGAAATTTCTAGTCCTGAAGCATCTTAATGGACATTGATCTTTTACATTGAAGGATGCAGAGTTCAAATTTCAGCACTGTCAATAACATTTGGTTTCACCTACTGAATGATTAGGCCTTGGTTGGCAATTGCTTACTGTGAAAGAAAAGACTGGAAAATGAACACACAAGCAGCTTAGATGGCTGCAAACATCAGTAACTAAATAGGAAGAGAAAATCAGTTTAAAAAAAGGGGTGGGGGAAAATAGCATGCATGCAATGAAAAAAAGCATGTAAGGACTCTATGACCAAACAAATACTGTCAGTGGACTTCCAAAAGCTCAAACTACACAAACTCTATTACTATAACATTATCACTAGCCAATTCCACTTATTGTTGACATAAAAACAAGACTAAATACCACTACCCTCACGGCAAACAGCTTTTTTCAGTAGCTACTTAAGCATTAAATAAACTGCTATATCAATGAAAAATGATCTTTAGGAATTGAGGTCTCAATCGGAATATAAAACCAAACCCACCACTGATAATAAACAAAAGCCCTGTTTGAAGAATTCACTGACTAAAGTAACTGCCTGAAGAAGTCAATTCATCTGTATATTTTTTAAAGTATCACAGAAAAATTTTTCAACAAGTTGTAGAAATATATCTGCTATTAGGTCATTCTTCCAAATATTACAAGCTCTATTTTTTTCCACTTAGCTTAACAGTCATTGTTTATACCATTAACCAAATCACACAGACAAAACTGCACAGGTTTTGAACAAAATTCTTTCTTCCAGGTTTTGTGTTTTAAGTTTGAACTGTTCTCCCATATTATCATTTCCCCAGTTTCTTCTGTCTACCTTGGAGTCCAAGCACATTATGCAGCCAGCACAATGAACCAACATGCCAGCAGAAGTAGTCTGCTCCACCTATCCAAGAATTTTAAAAGCTTCCAAGTGCACACACACTGTCTCCTGTGTAGCCTGGGGATCCCTATTGAGCTCACGCCAAGTGTCTGAAAAGTTGGACCCTGCATCCGGTATTTACACTAAGCTAAAATTCTAATCAGCACTAACAGCAGTATGTTTTAATTCACCCTTATGATTTTATTTCAATCTGCTAAGTAGCACAACTGCCAGAAAGCAATTGCTATAAACTTAAATAAACAAATGCAAAACTAAAATAAATCTTAAACCTGTTGTATATAAAGTTTGTGCCACTTCAGGCAAGCAGTACAAAAAGGCACAGCCCCAAAATCTTGGTTAGCATTTTTCGATCTCATTTAGAAAGCTCTTTGCCTTGTCTACCGTCCCACATACACCAAAGAATTATTTGGTGCATATTATATAAGGTGGAGGAAATGGCCATGCTATTTTACAGTGGTTCTTTCACCTCACGTACTCCCCTGAATTGTCTTCTGCCAACCATGTGAAACAAGTAGTACACGGTGACTACTTGAATCTCTGGATGGCACGACAACCACTCGTGCCAAGGACATGATGCCAAGTCTCGCATCTTCGGGTTGTTTATTTTCTCTCCCTTCCTTGTTGGGTGACAGTGGTGCGGGGCAGGGACTGGCAGAGGAGACTGTGACCAGGGCATTCTGAGATGGTGGTCCCCATTTTGAACCTGCTCCCGTGCGCAGCCCTTGGCAGCCATCTTACAGCTTGGCAACCATTTTGAGACTCGCCTGGCAAGCTCTCAGAGTCCTTGACACCCTTTACACAGACTGCTGGTTAAAAATCGTCTGCACCCAACAATGCCAGTGATACCAGGTAGAGTGACCCTCAGTACATCTTGCAGCAAAACAGTGTGCAATGTCTTCACTGAAAGTAATGCCATCCCCATGTCCTTATCTTACATGCATTCCGCAAGAGCAGCTTAGAATCTGGCTCCTTAACCCTTTAGCAGACAAGCTCTTAAGAAATAGTGCTGGAAGGGCATCCATGAGTGGGCAAGAGAAAGGTATAAAGAAAAAAAGATGGACAAAAACAGCCACAATATATGTCACAATGTTCCCAAGCCTGTTGGAATTCAAGACAGAAAGTACAAGGGAGGGGTACTGTTGTCAGTCACATGCCAGGGGGTATCATTCTAGAAAATGACCATGCAGTTTCAGGGACTGTGTCCCACTTCCTGTTTCATAAGCTCATGGAAACTCTCTTAAGGAGTCAGGTGGTGCAAGACTCTCCTTGGGTAAGGAACTACAGACCCCCCACCCCCCAAAAAATACCCCAAACAAACCAAAAAACAAAGAACCAAAAAAAAGGAATTCTTAGAACTAGCCAGAAGAAAAAAAAACTTGTAGATGCTGATATTTTCCAAAACCAAGACTTGTTTTATTCATCTTCACTCTTTCTCCTTAAGTTTCAATGTTTCTAACTCAATAAAAAATAAGTTCTATCCTTGAAAACACTTCCTTCTAAAAAAAATTCTTTTTTTTTTTTAGTTGTAGATGGACAAATACCTTTATTTCTTTTTTATGTGGTCTCAGGATTGAACCCAGTGCCTCACACCTGTGAGGCAAACACTCTACCACTGAGCTACAACCCCAGCCCTGAAAATGTTTCTGATGTCTAAAAATCTGAAATAAAAATGGTAATTTTGCATTGCTGTGACTCTGAGTTCACTGCCAGCCCTATTTAGTTTTATAGAGGCTGAATCAACCAAAATGACAGTGGCTGAAAATTTTAGACCACAGAGAAAAGAAAAAAAGACAATCCAGTGATATAAAAATACTGTTTTCCATACTGAAATAAAGAACACGTGAATGTACAATTCAATATCTTCCCTTCAATGTTAGGAATATTTAGTAATATTGAATTGTTATGGAGGGAAAGGCTTATAGTAAAAAGGTCATTTTGCATATGGTTTTGTGAAAAAAATTAAGTGAGCTAATCCTTCTATGAGCCTACTATGATAGATAAATCATAAATATGATGTTAAGGCCTCAAGAATTTTGAATTTTGTGATGGTCAAAGATAAAAATTTAAAGTCATTAAATAAAGTCCCCAAATATTTGTTAAGTTTTAATGCCTCTTGGGGCATTATGGATACCTGGTTTGTATTCTAGTTCCAATTATGGTATAAATCATACTAGCACTAAAAGAAAGTTTAAAGCCATGAGCTAATAACAATGTTTATGGCAGTGATTTTAAACTTGAAGACTGCATCTATTTCAATTCAGGAAATTTTAACTCACATAATACCATACAAAGTAAAACAATTAATTAAAGCATGATCAAAACTAGAACATTACATAGGAAGACATTATGCTGAAATGGATCAGTCTGGTCTTTATACTATTAGACATCTCTTCATTGAATGACAGTATCTGCAGTGGTATGACGTCAGCCAAGCTAGAATAGTTTGGAATGCATTGATAAATTGCTCTATCGATCCCGTTCTGCTTCACTTACCATAATTATAGCACAGTAATGGAAGGCATGAATGATATATTTTCACTACAGAGGAAAGCCCAGAGTTTGCCTGTTTCTTTATGAGATTATACTAAATCCTTGCAATTAATACAGCATGATTGATTCCTAACACTATCTGAGGATGAGGCCTGATAACTAATGTTCTTTCTGAAATATTATTGTTCAGATATTTGACAATTATTTCAAATAAATGTATTTGGCGTTTTAAAGACATATGGTATTTCCTCCTCTGTAAGATACTATTTCAACACAATTTCATGGGACTACTTTAATTCCAATCAGAAATCTATTTTTCAAGACTTGAAGACATCTTACAAACACAATGTTATCATCTTATATTCATTAGACATGCTAGCAGTTACCCCAAAGCATTTCAAGGATAATTCTAGTAAGAATTATTATACTGATGAATAAATTTTAGAATGGAAAAAAAACAGGCAAATATAATAATTTTAGAAGAGACAATTAATGTTTGCTAATCCAGATAGCAAGAGATTCAATAGAAACAACTCAAATAAGACATAAATTTAATAGATATCACTTTTAATGATTATTCATTATCCCTAATTTTTCAATATGCATAGAAGTCACCATTTAGTTTCAAAGAAACCAAAATCTGCATTAAAACTACACAAGCATTATAGCGGACACTATGCCATTTTATTTTTTCTGATCTTGCCGTTGTAGGACATTACTAGAAAAGACAGTGGGTTTTCCCAAATGGATACATTTAAAATTAAAAGTGCCATTCCATGTCATGCAAAAGGAATGTGAGAAATTCCAAAGAGAATACAACTGGGTCTTAACAACTTAGAGCATGATATGTATTGCTCTTTATTTTTAAATATTCATTAATGAAAAGATCTCAATTTTTTTTTGCTTTTGCCGTTTAGAAAATAAATATGGTAAATTTTTACAAGAACAATCAATTGGCAGAAAAAAATTTCCTCCAACTAAATGGTGTAAAAATTGATCTATACTTCCCTTCTCGAATGACAAAAGCTATCCTGGGAATCAAATGTAACCCAGGAGAGCTGTGACAGCTACCAACCTTCCCTGACATATTATAACGTCTGAAGCTCAGACACCAAAGGTTTACATCAGAAAAACTCCAGCATGAAGCAGACAACTCAAAACCAACTATCGACCATGCTATTGATTTTTAGTGGGGAAACCAAGAAAGGAAGGGCACCAGAAAAAGATAGAGTTTCCATTTTCTCTTCTCATCCCCAATTCAGTGGGCAGCCAGGCTTAGGTCTTCTCCGGCTTGAGTCTTGCATTGCAGCTAGCCAGGATGTCTGCCTGAGATCATTCAAGCTGAAAGCAGATGTTCTGCCATGGGGAGCCGATTCTCCACTGACCTGCAGCATAACCTAGCTCAGACCCAAGTACAGCTTCTTGACAGAGGGTATAGGAGGAGACAAGAGAACAACTGGAAAAATAATATATATGATTGCTATTCAGATAATATGTGACAATATCCCTCTGTATAAGTTCACAAATTATGCTTGACTCAACAACTGATAGGTAAGCCAGTCAAACTTGAAATGACTTCTATGTATCTTTTGGACAAGGTGTTACAGAGATTTACTAGTAATTTAGGGAGTGAACCATTCACTCCTAAATTCCAAACTAATTACACAGAAAAGTCTGAATTAATTTTTTTAAAAACCCACTTTTCTTCTTTCACATAAATTAACACAGAATGGGTCATCAATAAGCTGAAAGGTAACAAAGCAAAGTGCTTGCTTTAACTCCTTGGGGTCTTAATCATGTAATTTTGAATTGGTTGAGGATCATTTAGTTGGATCATTATAATCATATCTTACAAGTATTCTGCCATTTAATTTGTGAAATGCATGACCACAGAGCATGTACAAAGAAAGAATTATTAGATGCATTCATTTTATTACTAAATTTAGAGATGGCTTGGAGCCATTCAAAAATAATAACAATAATAATAATGATTAATAACAATGCACTTCCATTCTGACTCACAGAACTGTCTCAAGGGATTTTATAGCTGTTCACTAATTAAGTCTCATACCCCCTCCCCTTGCTAGGTAGATGAATATTGCTATGCCAATTTTATACCTGGGAAAGCCAAGGAGCAGCAAAGTGGTAGGGAAATCAAGACCCTAGAGCAGACACCAGGATAAAAATGAATGTCAGAACTTAGAGTAGTCCACCTTTTGAAATTTATGTCTGAAAACACAAATTTATATCTGAAAAAAAAACAATAGGTTTTACTTGTTTGTTTGCTTATTTACTTTTACCTTGTCTGCTCATGATGAGGGAAGCCAGCTTGTTTATAACCTCAATTTTAGTTTTAATATACTTAAGTACACAATATTTTGTCCACTGGAGGGACTGAGTTATCTACCAGTCAATTGTCAGACTAATTCCAGCACTGATATAATTCAGTGAGGCTGAGCTTCTCATTATTATCTTTGGTTTAATAAAACTATCTGGAAATTATAATAGTATAATAGTATATATTTTGCAAAGTTGTAAAAAAGGCTTTTACTTGAAGTATGACTATGCAAGTCTGAAGTTCTCAATAGAACAAATTATAAACTACCACATCACTAACTATTTTATGGCAGAAAAATGCTTTTAACTCACTTATTCAATCAACCCTGGGGACAGGAAGAGAGAAATATCTACTATGTTTTAGGTTACGAGGGATGCAGCAGTGACCAAGAGATCAAAGTTTGGCCCTCCAACAGCTTACATTAGACTGGAGTGAAGAAGGAAGATTCTAGGCATGCAATCATGCATTCCTTCAATAATCATGAACATCTTAGGCACCAGGTTAAAAACATGAAAAAAAAATCACTGGGCGTGGCTTCAAAGAAGTTATTTGTTTTGTTTTCTTCTTCCAAAGTTTAATTTTCTTGAGATTTTTCTCACTGCAAAAGAGTAACTGCCACAGCTGCCTTGGATGCAATTAGGGAAATAGGCCTCATCTGCCTATGGACTAAAGTGCACATAGCCCTTCACGGTGCTGTTCACACATGCATGTGACCAGCAGACACCCTGAGCCATTCCAAACTCATAGACAACCAGGAAAAGGAAGAAACTGCAAAAATAAGAAACAAGAAAGGTCCTTTCCAGGAAAACCCTTTCTAGCACCATTTAAAGTATAGGCAAGTTAAGCTCTTCAGCCAAGGAGTGGCTTGGAAGGTGTCTGTTAGCTCTCCAACTTTGGCCCTTGCTGTTCCTGTCAGCATTTTTGTGTATAAGGGTCATGATTTGGGATTTGGATTTGATAAAGTACATCACATCACATCAAAGAAATAACTTAAAATTATATAAAACTTATATAATCACATCAAAGAAATAACTTAAAAATTATAAAAAACACCTGCCATAAAAGCATAGAGCACATGTTGTTGTGTATTATTTTGTTCAAAGATCTCTTGTGCCATATGTCGTGGGATCCTAATACCAGTACCCTCAAGATATGACCTCTGTTTCACACCTATTTAGCAAAAAGAACTCTCTCGGATGACTATCGTGTCTGTCAATTCTAATAGAATGACTGCTGTCATGCTGACGACAGTCACCTAGAAGAACTGACTTCTCCCTGCCCTCTCTTTCTCTCTTTTTAAAAAAGATAGATTATGTGTGAAATGATAAGTATATGCTGAACTGGATACAGATTGTGTTACCCATTTCAGGCCATCTTTAATGTGTTCTGAATCAGCAGTAGACATTAAGAGCAGCCCCAACGTTCTGTCACAAGTTGGGTTTAGAGGAGGGAAAGGAAGCTCAGAAGTCATATGAATAAAAGGACACCATTCCCCGCTGATCTAAATTGTCAGGGTGGGGAATGTATCTTAGTGGTAGAGAACACTTGTCTATCATATTCACAGCCCTGGGTTCAATCCCCAGCATTACACAAACACACCAACATTGTAAAACACAACTGACTCAACAGCAAAGCTGTCTTACATTGAGTAGGGGGAACTCAGTCTTCTTTCTTGCAAGTCATAACCCCACACCCCTATCACTTGTGATGCAGTAGTTTCATTCAGTCATTCACTCAAGAAACTCAGGTCCTCCTGTGAATGCTCATCATCACAGTTACAACTTCCCTTTGTGGAGATGGCGTCTTTCTCAAGAGCAGAGTCTCAGAGGTATGATGGCTTGACTCAGATCAGGACAGGAAGGAGGAACTAAAACATGAAGCTAGGGGAACCAAAAATAGACATTAGCCAGTATGGCCATCACAACTATATTTTGAGGAAATAACCTAGCTGTAAGCATCTTTAAAATCAGATCAAGCAAATGGTAAAAACCACGTAAGACAAAGGGTGTTTCTTTTTTTCTTTTAATAGTCCTCCCATTTGGGAAGTGCTGGGAGTCAAAATACATGGTCAGTCTTCTTGAATAACATGTAAGTAATCAGCTATCAGACCATTAAAGCAGCACAGCTAGAAAAGTGAGAATACTTGTGGTCTTATGGTCATGCAAAAAGCACAGCCCCCATGCCCAAATCTGAAAGTGATTAAATTCCATATGTACTGCTGGGGTTAGAGCTAGCTAGCTACCAGCTCTGCCTGAGGGATTCATTTCTTTTACCTGGTGGTGTCCACTAAGGGCAAAACAGGAGGATAGAGACAAAGAAGAGAACTGTCATTCTACTCAGAGGAGCTGGCAATCAGGGAACAGAGGAGGCAGATGTAACCCACACGATGCAGGATGGGTCAGTATCAGCCGTTAAAAACTGAAAAATGGGAATTATAGTCTGAGCTGCTTTGTCTAGGACCTTTGAAACAGGCCCTTAGAAGCCCTGGAAAGAAAGGTCATCGTCTCCCTTTTCCTCTGACCAAATTTTTCAAAATGAGAAATAGTTATAAGTTCAACAGCTCTCTGTACATCTACTTATTGATTCTTAGTAGAAAATACAAATTATGCCAAGCAACTACTGAAAGCCATTTAATGGAACTGGCTTTGGGGATAAACTGACCCATGGTAGCATACCTTCCCAAGAATAGACCCTTGGTATCCCAGGAGGTTGCTAGAACAAGAGGGAAAAGGAAATGACTGACTGGGCTCTTATGCTTCTTTCCTGCGCTGGGCACTCTACTTAACTGTATTAATTTCACTTTTGTGAGCCTCTTTGAAATGGTTACTATCACCCCAATTTTATAGATGAAGTCTCGGATTTCAACCACCTAAGTCCAATTCTAAATTTAAATATTCATTCTTCTATTCATCAAGTATTAAGCAACAACTAGGACATTTGTCTTTTGCCTTCCCTAAGTTCAGCAGATGCTCCTCCCAGGGCTCCTTAAACACCTGGAGTGTGTGTCATCACAGTACTTTTCACATAGCACAACACTGTGATGATCAACTCTCCAAACCCTCTCCCAACCCCTTCAAATAGGATTTCTGAAAATAAGGTCTATGGTGTCCCTGCCTCCAAATCCCCTGGTGTTTAGGAGTACAAACTTTCAGTTACTGTGCCCAAAGGTTAGGAATAGGCCTCCTTAACAATTCTTTGTAAAAGATTATTATGCACACTATAGTTTGAGAATCACATAAGCTCTTTTCTGGACTGCCTGTCATCCCCAATACTGAATGCATAGCTTATACAAGACCCCAAGCGACAATGTGTATGGAAGGCCAGAATGAAGAGGAAAAAATAAAGATTAAGCTTGGTACGGTGGTGCATGCATGTAATCCCAGTGGTTTGGGAGGCTGAGGCAGGAGGATTTTGAGTTCAAAGCCAGCCTCAGCAAAAGCGAGGTGTTAAGCAACTCAGTGAGACCTTGTCTCTAAATAAAATACAAAATAGGGCTGGGGATGTGGCTCAGCGGTAGAATGCCCTTGAGTTTAATACCCAGTAAAACCCCTCCCCCACAAAAAGGGCAGCATTCTAGGGCCCAAGCACAATATAAAGACATTAAATATATAGTGTAAGAGCTTTGAATTTATTTGGGGAGCATGATATGAACTCCATTAAAAGTTCAATAATGACAGACTTCAACAATAAAACAGAACCAAAGAGGGTTAAAATGCAGTAAAAACTATGCCCAAGGGCTGGGGATGCAATGCAGTGCAGTGGTAGAGTGCTTGCCTAGCATTCCCAAGGCCCTAGGTTCGATCCTTAGCAGAGGGGGAAAAAAACCGTCCAATGAACTTTTGAGCAATGAGTAAAAAGCAAGATTTCAGAATAGCAAAATTAAACTGGGGGTGACATGTGTATCCTTGGATAGCTTCTTAGAGATGGGGCTCCAGAGGATTTAGGGGGAAAAGATTTACATAAAAAGAAAAAGATGTTGATAGTTGCAGCAAGAAAAACTGAACTCAACTTGGAAGAAACATGTTTTAAGAAAAGACCCCTGGATCCCTGTCACAAGGTATTTTTTAAATCTCTGTGCATTAATTTTTGCTACAATTAATGGAACTAATATTTACAGGCCAGCAAGTTTGAAATTTAGTACCAATAAAAACTTTTACAACTCTGGAAATTTCTAAAATTGGTTCTCTTTAAATTTGTAGCATAGGCAGAATACCAGATGATGTGGTACAGTAAAAACATTTTATTGGCATTTCATTGAGATGACCTGCATAATTCACTTGTGGCCTTCCCACTTATAACATGTCATCCTGAACTCATGGCAATAAAACTTTTATGCAATATTGCTCTACTATGTGTTACATAAATACGTGTATGTGTGTATGTATATATGTATGTGTGTGTGTGTGTATGTGTGTGTGTGTGTGTGTGGCTTAATTTCCCCTCTTAATGAAATGAATCTAGCCCCAATCACTCAGAGGAATATATGTAAATGTGGACTAATTAGTGGTTGTGGAATATCTACAAAATGTAAAAGCTACCCAAGGACATGCATTATCACTCAGCTACAACCTACTCAATATTTACTTCTATGAAAGTATAAGCAAAGCAGTGGGAAACAATTAGAAAAATCATGAATCACTATTGTGTTTATTGATCTTTATGGAGGTGCTTTACATCTTCCTAATTCATTAAGTTCCTTTTTAGCATATATGACTTTGTTTTGAACCCTTGATAAGGAGATTGGAAACCTAGGTCCAGCCTGAAACCCATCAATAGTTGCCTAGTGCTGGTAACTTTGAAATTCAGTTTCTTCAACTACAAAATGAGAGTGATGCTACAGGCTGGCTTTTTTTTTTTTTTTTTTTTTAGCTTTTTAAAAATTAGTTATGCATGACAGTAGAATGCATTTTGATACATCATACATAAATGAGTATAACTGCTCATTCACCTGGTTGTACATGATGTAGTTACACAGTTCATGTAATTATAATGCACGTAGGATAATGTCTGATTCATTCTACTACCATTCCTAACCCCATGCCCCCTCTCCTCCCTTCACTCCCTTCTGTCTAGTCCAAAATACCTCTATTCTCTCCACCACTACCATCCCCCGCCTTATTGTGAATTAGCATCAACATATCAAAGAAAATATTCAGCCTTTGGTCTTTGGGATTGGCTTATTTTGCTTAGCATAATGCTCTCCAGTTCCATCCATTTACCCACAAATGTCTACAGGCCTTCTTAGAAAGCAATACTATTGTTTTTATCTTGTCTGGGTATACTGTAAACAGGCCTATATTTTATACAATCTTCTTAAAAGCTGAGCTGTTTGTATCTTTCTGGAATACAACTGCACCAAGTTAAATCCTAAACATATAACAGAAACAAATATTTTCAATGCATCTGAATTTTATATATTTATGATTTTGTATCATTTACAGGTTTAAATAAAATAGTTATATGATTGCAACTGTCAACAAATAATTTATTGACCTTAACCCAGGCATAACATCTAATTAAGAAATGATTAGCAAAGACAACATGAACATAAATTATGCCCTAATTCATAAAGCTTTTATTCCTGAAAAAACGTTAAACATTTGTCAGCCTTAAGCTGTGACATCAAATGTGTGTAGTTATACTTTATATCCAGTCACTGTTTAGTTCCAATGTGAAAAAAAAATGAGATTTCAAAGCAGTTTTCCCAGAAAATGCTTATTTAACTATAAAATTATCTCAGAAACATAGAACTTCATGAATATCAAATCTGTTAAAAGGAGACTTAAAATACACATTTCAACTAATAATAATGAGTACCTACTATATTCTAGCCACTGGGCTTCTTGCTAGAGCTGCAATGAGTTTCATAGTCCAGTAGGGGGTTACTAATAGCTACAGGATAGTGTGACAAGTACCATGGTAGAAGTACACAAAGGTGCTGAGGAAACAGAAAAGATAAGTACCTGACTTTGCGAGCAAGTGTCCAGAATGTTTCCCAAACAATAATAACACTTACATTGAGAATGGCAAGACAGGCTGGAATTTTCCAGGCTGTGAGGCCATTTGGATGGAGAGCTTTCTCAACAGAACTAGACTATGCAATGGTGCCATACTGATATTGCAGCACTGGGGCACTGGTGAAGAACAGCACCTGGGGAAACGAAGCACTTCCCCCGAGGAAGCTCTGACAGCTGGAGTAAGGATAACAAGTGTGAAGGTGGTGGGGGTAGACTTTATATAGCAGGTGCTAGGAGGCCAGTGAAGGGAGGCCAGTGAGGGAGCAATAATTTCTCTTTGGAAAGATCACCCTGGCAGTAGTGTAATGAAGGGATGGATGTCAAGGAGGAATGGAGCAAAGAGAAGAGGCTATAGATAGTCCAGGCTAGAAATAATAACAGTCTAAAGCAAAGGGAATTGTGGGGTACAATGGGAATTGATTTGCATGCTAATAAGAAGGTAGAGTTGGCAGAACTTGGTGGCTGATGAGATAGGAAACATGAAAGAGGAATAAGAGGTGACTTCTAGGTTGTGATTCGAGAGAAATATATTAGAGGCAATGCCATTTGTTTCTTTTCATTATAACCCTCTTAATTCAGAACACCACCTTCACCAAAGGCCTTTTCATCAAATTGGCAAATTATTTTAAGGTTATTCATGTATGTTTCTGTTCTCTTAAAGGAGATCTTTTTTTCTCCCATGTCTGCTAATTTTTCTCCCACTAAAACTTACTGCTCTGGGGTTTTTGTTTTTTCATAGATATTCTGCTAAGTTTTCCAATTTATTCCAAGTGGTTTGGGATGAACTCTAAGTTGATAATTCTGTCATTTGCAAATAGGGATAATGTTTGCCTCCTCTTTTCTGATAGCTGTAATCCTTATTTCTGATAAATGCATTATTACACTGGCAAAAAAATTCTAGAACATTAAACAAAAATGGTAAGAGTCGCCTTCGTTTTATTCCTGATTTAAGTGGGGATGACTCCAATAGATCATAATTCAGTGTGATTCCTTTTGATAGGAAACATAATTTTATCATATTATGAATACTGCTTACTGGTTTTCAAAGAGTTTTTAAAAGTTTGCAATCAGTGTTATATCAAATCATTTTTGTTCCATGTGATTTTAATAAGGTTTTTATACCTGAATTCTAGTAGAAAATTCAACATTTAAAGCATTTCTCCAGAAAATTAAACTGAAAAGCTAATAAATAAATTTTAGAGAGGAAAGACACATGGCTCTTGAGTCAATCAGATTTTGATCTTCCATTAGGCGTGCATAAGTTTTTTAGCCCTTACTATATTAGGTGCTCAATAAATGAATTGATAATTTCTTATTAAGATGATGTCAAGTTCAACACTCCATTTTTGTTTAATATGCTCATGTACTTTAAAGAAACCAAATATAATGTTTAAAAATATATTTCCTAAGGATCTTGCCCAGGGCAGCAATGATGTTTTGGGGGCCTCTGTGTATGGGAAAATATTTAAGAGATGGGATAGGAATTCCACTGCACTATAAATGTATCACAAAATTTCAGGCATAAATATGGGTATTTTCCAAGAATATCTTTTAAATGATATGTGTCTTAGTTCAGTAAAATGGTCAAACTGATTTGCAGAAATAAATTAAATCCAATAAAGGAAAGAGTCATGTAGCATTTTATTGCATTTTTTAAACTCTGACTCCATTGACAATATTTCAGACAGTTCAGACAAAACATATTCACTTCTTCCCTCATATTTAAAAGAGTAGGAGAATTTTTGCATTATTTTGGGAATATCTGCATTCTGGGTTGTTAGTGGATTCTTATGAGGTTCTTTTCACACTGAAATAATTAATCTTCAAGGTACAAATAATGAACAGCCTTTTCTTTGTCCACAATTATTGAGCTTATTATTGTACACAGATGTTTTCAATAGAAAAATTTATATCTCAAAATAAATCAGGAGATAATAAATATTCAGGAACAGAGCTATATAACATGGTGGAAAGTAACATCATGAGAAGAAAACGCCAATCAGGGAAGATGTTCTTAATATGGTCTTCAGGATTCTTTTAGATTTAAAATTATGCTGAAAATCTTCCTGTATGCATGAGAAACTGAAAGCCAACTATTTCCTTTTAGCAGAATCCAGAAGAACAAGCAATGAGATGAATACTGCAGAGATTTAGAATTTTAGAGGTGTCAAAGTCTCAGTCTTACAGTTTGTAGAACGCTAAAATTTTTCTCTTCGAACATTAGCCCTGTCACATTTTGGCCATTATTATTTGAGCCACACCATCCATTTCTTTGGAACATCTTTCTTCAGAGTAAGTGCTCAATACTGAAGCCTGGTCCAAGCCAAGGATGCACAGATGGGTGGTTACAGCTGCAGCTCCTCTGACAGGCTGCAAAAACCCGCTGGGACACTTTCCCCGGCTCTGTCTATCCATCTTGCGAGCTGGTGCAACTCCACCTTGCTCAGGGCTTTGTTGAGTGTGTCACAGGACTTTGGCCAAAATGCTACAATCCGAATGGGTCTTATTAATGGAATGAAAAATGGGCTCCCAAAACACACATCAGTACAGATCACATGTTTTTCCTGAAATGACTGACAATTCTAATAAAAAAGAACATTATAATAAGGTTTTTAAAAAACCCTCAGAAATAGTGTATTCAGACTCTCTTCAGCAGGGTGAATGAGTCAAGTTACTCAATAGGATCCATTCAGACTGATTAAATTGGAACCAAGCCAAAACAGATCTTCAAGATCTGAGAGATAGTGGTCATTGAGCCGGGAAGAGGGAACTGGCCTCAACTGAGAATGTATAGACCACAGTACTGATGGTAAATAATAAACTGGCTAGTCCAAAGGCTAGCACAGAAATTTATAATAGAGCTCTAGACATAAATTATCATATCTCACCTTATTTAAAACATAGGATAATTAATCTGAAACATCTGCTTATTCTCCCAGCCAAGTCCATTGAAAGATTTTAATTAGGAATATACCAAGTTTCTATTCTGAAATTTCATTTACTTATCAGTTACTTTGTCTGACTTTCAAAAATCATTAGGGATGGTTCACAAATATATGTTAAATATACCCATACCTATATGTATAAGTTTAAGGCCACAAATAAGAAAAATATAAACAAAAACTATATGGTTTAAAGATGCAAAGTAAGAATGGGGCAAAATTCTAGGCTGAAATATTTGTGGAGGTTAAGAATTAAATTTATCTTAGAGTTCCTTGGGAGCCACAGCAAAAAGGGAAACGAGATATTATATAATTCTTTTGTTCTGATCACAGAAAGAAAACCACCTTTCAAGAGTAAAAGTTTCTCTATTGTCACTTTTAAAAAGAACAAATCAGTCTTCAAGATTCCATCAACAAATCATGCCTATTCTCCACGATTCTTGACCTAGATTGCCAAAGATTATGAAATCAAGCTTGATAAATAAATTATGAAACTGCTCAACCAATTTCTAAACTAAACAGAAAGGGAAAACCAAATGAACAAACATTTCCAAACATTGAAAAGTTAAAACCACCCAAAATAAAAATTGAAACCAGTGGCAAATAAAGCCAACCCAAATCTCAGCGAACCAGAATCACAAAACCCTGTCGCTACAGGCTAGGGAATAAAATGCAGCTTGTCAGTCAAAGTGTCTGTCTATGGCATATGGGTAAAGGTTTCAGTCTGCTATCTCCAGGCTCATCTTATGGCACTGGTTCAACACCAGTGAATGGTGCTTTAAACAAAGGAGAGCTCATTCAAAATGGGCGTTAGTGAGTTACTGGTCAGTGTCGCTGTTGCGCAGTTTGTCTGAGTGAAAACTATTGGCATGGGAGAAATGAAGTGCAGCTCCCAAGCCTTTGGAGTTTCCTAAGTGCTGAAAAGCAGCCGGGAGGTTAGAGCTAGCTGGTCGGAATGGCACACTTGGCTGAATGCGTAGCCAGGTGGCTTGGGCATATTGGCAAACAACTGGCAGCCTGCCCAATACATATGGCTTAGATTGCTTTGCTCTTCCCACGAAGCCTTCTTAGACTCTTGGGCAAGCATTCGTTTTAGAACAAAATAAATCTGAATGTTAAATAAAGTCTTTTAATAATATCTGTCTGATGTAAAAATTCTTTTACCAAAAATAAAAATAAAAATATGGGACAAGGTTGCTGCCAAATGCATAAATTAAAGGATTTCTTTTGGGGGGGAGCCTTGGCAGATCCCTTTCCAACTGCCTTTGAACTCAATTATTTGGAACTTTCCATTTCACAAGGTTAAAATGACCCCTGAAATCCCTGGGAAATAGGGTTAATGTAACATTTAAGGAAGGCTGCCAAGGGGTCAGGTGACCATGAATTCTTAATGAATACATAAAAATACAAAATAAGTAGAGCAACAATGAAAATGAACACCAGATACATTTTATCAAGGAACATTATTAAATCTTGATTGACAGATAACACTGAAAGGTGTTAGTATGGTCTATCATGTAAATACATATCTGGAGACTTGTTAAAACACAATCTTTAAGTGCTAACTACTGAGGCACATGTTACTTCCTAGACTTCACCAAGGGGCTGTTTAACACTGATAGCATGATGAAAACTTTAGGTTTAATAATCCCAGCTGGTCACTAATCTCCTATAATGCTACTATAGTACCACATTCAATATTCCACAAATACTGTTTTCCTTCGGAGTTGGGTTTTCCTCTGTCACATGTGTTTGCTGAATGTTCAGCATTTCATTTTCATGTACTGGATATCTTTAAAATATTAACAACCAGGGGCTGTAGATGTGGCTCAGTGGTAGAACGCTTGTCTAATATATGTGAGACTCCAGGTTCAATTCTTCAGCCCCCTTCCACCCTACCACACACAGTATTAACAACTGATACATTAGCTAATTAGATTACACAGAGTATTGTCAGGATCCTGTTCCAGTTATAATAATTTTTAAATATATGTTCATGGTCTCTTAAGCTTGTGAGCCATTTATCTAATAGACTGAGTTAAATCTTCTGGAATTACTATAGTCTATTTAGTAAGAAGATTAGGGTTGGTATGTACTGGGTGTATATATGTGTGCTTTTTAAGATATTTAGATTAGAACTAGCTCAAACACTGAAATAAATTCCTCTCTCATACTAATGAAGATTTCGTACACTCACAAATCTAAAATTTCTTACATAGATGCAAACATATACATTATGGTAGAAAAAGAATCATTTGTGCTTACTTGGAAAATACTGACAATGTCAGTTTCAGTTAAAACAAGTAAACTTCCTTTTGGTGAGAAAAAGTAAAATTTCCTGCAACAGTTGTTCTATCTTTTCTCATGGAAAAAAAAATCTAGATACAAAAACTCATGCAATGCCTTTTTGAATACTTATTTTGAGTTTTAGGTTAAAACCTTTCAATTCATTCCTTCTCACAGACTCCCCCCACAAGAAAGAGATATGTGGGGGAGGAAGACTTGTTTTAAGGAATAGGGCAAACTTAAATCATAAGCATTCAATGAATTCCTATGTCATGAATCTGGAAAATAATATTTTTTAATGTCTGTTTCTTGATAGGGATGACAAAATAAAGAGAGCTTCATTAACAAAATCTCTCCAATATTCATAATTAGGGATGAATGGAAAGGAGACCTTTTAAAAATGGACTTTGGACCACATGAAATGACCTTTGTAGAACCATATTTTCAACAGTCTCACCCCCTTTGCAATCCAGCAAGTAGTAGTACCACTTAAAGCTTTATTAGAACATCTTTTTGCCGTCTTTGAAGAGCTCCAGGCAACTCTGTCTTCCAAGGACACAGTACAAAGTCCTTAGAGTATATTGTAATGGACTGTATAGCGAGCAGAGGAGGTGAGACAATGGAGCCAAGCACATTGCCTCTGGGACAAAGTCCTCCCTCAGTGGACACTTGGTACTCAGTGGTGAAGGGAACATATGACTTTTTAAGGGCTCTAGATGAGCAGAACAGTCAGAAGGAAGATGATGTTTATACTAAAGGGCTTGAAACACAGTAAGTTTCTTCACTCAAATGTAGAGTAAAACTAAAGGATATAATGATTTTTTAAAGTGTGATTTGGAAGGTTAATAGAGGTTAGAAGCAAAAAAAAAAAAAAGAGTTCTACTAACAAATAAACTTGGCTACTTTTTGGTTTAACAAAGTTAACAGACCTCAGATCCTTTAATATATTATATATATCATGACTCTCCAAGAGGGACAACAGTGTGTGTATACATTTTAAACTTATTTCATAAAAACAACAAATTTTTTCATGGAGTATAGCATAAGACACAAATAGAAACATATTTTGGTTAGTGTTGATTTGGAAGTTTTAAAAGTTAAATTTAAGTAGAAATTTTTTTAAACTAAGTTAAAAAGTTTAGTTCAAAGCAAAAAACTAATTTGGAATCTTAAAAAAAAAACTAATTGAAACTCTCTGAAATTTCCTTATTTTAAACACAGCATCTAAATGACATTTCTGTTTTCTCTCAATAAGGAAAATGCTATTCTATCAGCATAAAAGTCCCTTCCTCACTGACGAAGGCTTTTTCCTTCATATTAGGCAGGAACCAGCTGGTAGTCTGTAAGTAGAGAGGCCAGTTTTCAAATATGCTGGTTTCTGAATGTGAGCTTTAATTACTTATAACAAAATTTAAGGTTAATTTTCCTGGGAGGTTTCTGTAATTATGTTTTAGTTGGTCTCCTCAGAAAACCTGAAATGACCTTGATTTTGGTTGTAGAGCTGTCTGATTAAAAAATGTGAATTTAAATAAATAGAAATATGGAAGAGGGGTGGAGAACAATAACTATCCATCTAAATAAAATTAGTTTAATACCAAATGAGAATCCCACACTCTGAGACCAAAAAAAATTAAAGCTAACAATTTTGGTACTAAGTGGAATCTAAGAAAAAAGTCAAAAAGTAGCAGAGGAAAAAAGTTTCAATATAATTTGAAATGTTTATTTTACAGTTCTGAAAATTAGCTAAAATTTGGGGAGTTTCAAGTAACCTCATTTTATATTCTCAATTCCCTATTTACCAAACTTGAAAAGCTAATTTTGTACAGGTACAGCATCAAAATCCAAACTCTGTCTCCTGGCAGAAGTGGAGGGAGAAGCTCTCTGCTTCGAGCTTCGTGGGGAGTCTTTCATAAAGCTACTTCTAAAAAACCGACACAAGAATATGTTTGGATCATAGCTTATTTTCCTGGTAAACATTTGTTCTGTTTTATTTTTGCCTCTGGACTCTATTTCCTGCCCAAAGACTAGTCTCACCTAATGGTAATAAAGAATTTAGTTCTTGGTTCAAACTCCTGAAGAAAATGTCCTTTCAATAGAGCAATTTTATTTAACTTAATTTTAAAAGAACTGCTGTTAAAAAGAAAAATTAAACAGTTCTAAAAATAAACAATATTTGGTTAAACAAATACACAGATTTAAAGCATATGGGTAAAAATGAATGTTAGTGTAAACATGCAGCAACGTTTTTTCCCCTTCAAAATATCTTAGAGCAGAAACAAAGAAAAAAAGTTATTTGGGTTTAAATTGTGAGCCCATTTTAAATAAGTAATCATCTTTTACTCAAGAAAAAAACATTTGTATAGCCTCAGAAATCTGTTTCATTTCAATCTTTGTGTAAAACTACACATGAAAAGTATATTTATAAAAGAAATACCAGACTTGGATTTATGTCATTGTAGCATATATATAATAAATGAGAGCTCACTAGAGATATATACATATACTTCTGTCCTAAAACTTATTCTAAAAAGTTTTCTTTTCTACTTGAATCATATTTTAAAGTAAAAAAAAAAACAAACAAAACTTTTTTCCAATATAATAGTGTTTTACCTATATTTTTGCAAAACAAGATCTAGCTTTTGACCAGATGTGCTCAATTTTAAATATTCTTGATTAAAGTTTAATAAGTTCTAAAATATACATTCTTGACTCAGAATCTCTTCTCTTCTCCAAAGTTAAAGGAAGACTATAAGAACTGAACACTTCAGCTTTTAGTAACATTTACCCCAAAATGGGAAACTAGCACGGTATAAATCTGCATTCAACAGATGCTTCAAGAACGAAAACAAACAGGTTGAAAATATAATAATGAGGAAAAAAGACAAGATACACAGGCACCCAGCTGCAAGACTCTCAACAGTGCAAGAGTAGGCTGAGACGTGAAATGCTAGTCACTTCACTTTCTTTGCAATCCGATACCCTTGGTTTTATATTTAATATTTTACGTCATTGCTATGAGAATGTTCTTTGAAGGTATTACTTCTTCCAACTACATTAAAAAGATACACAAGAAGAAACACTTGAAACTTTTTAAGTCCTTTGTAACAAAAAAGAGCCCATATGATCCATTTCTACAGTAAAAATTAAATCAATTTGATCATTTTTAAAACTTCTTGTCATGATGATATTTGATGTAACTTTCAAAGAAGTATCTTGTTTTAGGGAACATTTTGAATAAAAATATTGTACCGAGTTCAGAGTGCTTTTGAAGCCCAAAGACCAAATGTTCAATTTTAACAAACCAACAATGTCTGTTCATTTTGCCCAAATCTTTTCAGCTTAAATATTCACAATGTGCCATTATTACTGAATCATTATCTGCCTTTAGCTCTGACAACAGCATCATACGGGCTATGAAAGGCTCCTTTCTTCTCGTGATTAGTCCCTAAAACATTTCCTCATCTTACAGTGCTTTTCAGCTTCCCAGAATGCATTGCTCAATTACAGTGCTGAAATTAACTGTATGCCACTCTTATTTATTGAGAAAAGAATAATCAAGTACTCCAAACCATGTCATGGGTTGCCCACAATTTTATATCATATTTCAAGAAATTAAAATATTAACTCTTTCAGGATGCCAAATTTTATATCCACCATTTAAATTTAATTGGAGGCTTTTTCTTACAATAGAATCAAAAGTTTGGATTTCTAATGTTCCTTATAATGTACAGCTTTTACAATAAACTCTAAGTGTTTTTGGAAAGTTTTTTATTCTTAAAAATCTATGAATGTTTTCAAGTAAGTTTTCATAAGGGTCCTTTTTAAATTTAAATTCTTTCCTTCTTTGCTTAGCAAAATTGGCGTTCCTTTTAGTTCTACTTGTACTGTGTGGAACTGTTGCAAATTATGTTTCTGAAGCAGGAAACAGACATAAATAAAAGCACTGAAATTAAAGTTCTAATTCCTCAGTAATTTTGTTTATTCCACCAGATAGCACCTCTTCCTCAGTAATAATAGTAATGTTATTAAGTAGAGAATGTGAGTAATTTTTTAACATATGCTGTTCAAATAATTGTTTCTCTATTATTATTTGAACTCAACATTATGAATTAAATTTTCCAACCTTCAAATATTATTGTTTTCAAAGTACTTAGTAAATTTTAAAATAGATTTTAAAATAAATTGCATATCAAATACTATAGTTGAAATATACTTGAGATGTATTGGGGAAACAAAAACAAAAATTACAGAAAATAATGAATTAAACAATGACTGCTTATACTGCAAATACTTGTATGAAAAGGAATGGGACTATTTAATATGTGAATTTTTATTTATTTATTTTATACCTTTACCCAACAGAATATTGTAAATAAAAACACTTTTTAAACCTCAGAGATACTCACTAACCCATGCATACATTAATCATTCATACCACATGATTATTGTTCAGTATTTTCTGCAATAACAAATTGGAGGGTGTGGGGGTTATTGTGGGTTTTAGCAAACCACATTCTATTTAGGCAAAGCCAAGTATTAAAGAAAGGCCTAACTTGCCAAACCAAGATAAACACATGCCATTATTATGATTACATAAAAGCCACTGTTTTTCAGCATTACAATTTCTTTTATAATTGGCACTATTATAATTAAATGAATTCATATGTTTACAATTCTTCTTTGAATTGTAAAGTGATTTAGCAATGATAGTGTCTCTAATTTCTTTTAACTATACTGACAAACTTCACTTAATCAGTGGTCTAAATACCACACTGCCACAATAAATTAGGTAAATACCCAGTAAGGCTGAACTGCTATTGAGTTTAAGTATGTTATAATAAGGTAGCAAGTAACTTCTTCAAAGCCTGTTGCTGGACTAGCCCACAAACCCACAAATTGGAGAGGATGGAGCAAAGTATGCCAATGGCATTTAAGATATTCTTTGATGGGCAGGGAGACAACATAGGGAAAAGCACATGTGTACATGCACAAACACACACGTACACAAACAGGGTTCAAACCCCATGGGGTTGGAAAACAAACAGGAAGTGACAGATGTTTACAAAAGCTTCAAACACCGATGCTGTGGGTTTCATAGTTCTTAAAACTCAAGGAATCCTACACTCACTTTTCACCACCAGAGACATAAAGGCATGAAACATGCCCTGTATTACCATAGAATATGGATAGGACATGCCATAATTTTACCTGCCAGCCCCAACTGAAAGCTATTATGCCTTATTCTATTATTTAAAATAATGTATGATAGTTGATATTTTCTTAAATATAAAATATCTATAAGCTTAATAACTGGATTACTAATACATGTTTAGGAATAACTGAAGTTAGTAAAGTGAGAAAAATATCTAAACAATGATAAAGGGCACAAAGAAACAGTTGACTAATGCTGTATCTGTTAGCTTTTTTTTTAAAAAAAATGTTTGTAAAGCATAATATTGTGTTTTTATAAAAATGACCTGTAAATAAACAATCATGATTCTGCTATGTGAATATTAATGCCACATTAATTATAATAGCAAAAACTTACAAATTCAATATCCATCACAGAACCTATTCCACAAATAATGATAACTTACATATCATGAAATACAACAAAGTTACTAAAACAATTCTGTAGAATATATAACATGCTTATGATACAGCATTAAATTTTTTAGAAAGATTTCAAAACTATACATACATACATATTCAGAAGACTAAACTCCCAAACAGTAAAATTTTAATAATTGTTTTCTATGGTAACTTTTTGTCTTTTCCTCTAGATAATTTTATTTTCTTATTTTTACTAGAATATATGTTACAAATTTTATATCAAGATAAATTCTGTGATAACAAAGAGAAGTAAGTTTTTGTTGTTTTTAAAAAGAACATGACAAAAGACACTGTGCTCTGGACCTTTAAATTACTTCTATGAAATTTGATCCCAATAGTAAGTGGGTTTTAGAAAAGTTAGCATTATTTTGTGTGTGGAAGTATTACTACTTCCTAAATTGTGTTATAGTCCCAAATACTACAAGGAAAAGAAGTCCAGAGGAACAGTAGATATGAACTGTTATTAAAAAACTTCCGTGAAATTTTTTTTTAATCTTAAAACATTCACATAGAAAAACAAAGTAGAAAAACACTCTTAAAATTTAAAAATCGTCGAGAAGCACACTGAAAGCCAGAAAGATCATATGATTTTGCCCGAAGAATACATAATTTAGTTAACATTCCCAGTTGAAAAATATATGATTATTGGACTGGGGTTTGTTCTTTCCTTGATGGTTTCTCAAGTAACTTATTTGTAGAGTTCATAAGAAACAAGTAAAATTAGTAGCAATTTAAAACAACCAACGATAATAAATTTGTAGAATTAGGGCAAAACACATTTTTCTGTTTTTAAATTATCTAAATGATGAATGAAAGCTCAAAGCTGTCTGATTTGGTTTCCAAGTTTCAATGGAGACACCAAATTTCCAGCCAAAATGAAGCAAAATCCTTTTAAATCCTCTAAAAATGCAAACTCCTTAAAAAAAAAAAAAAGGAAAGATGGCTTTAGAAAAACGGCAGTTCCACCACAAATACTTTACAATGCAGGCTCCCTGAAAAGTTGCAGGAGACCATGTAGTCTGGGAAAAGAGGAGCCAAACACGTATTTAATATTCATAATCTTTGGTGTTTGAACATTGACAAAATTAACTGAATTTCCTTGTCCTCTCACACCTATTCCTCTGGATAAAACACTTATAATTCTAAAAACAATACCCAGATATTTACTCTTTAAAGCAATAAAAAAGTACTTGGAACACAGAACTGTCGAACGTCACAGTTGTTCAATACCTATACACTAGATGAATGCAATGAATGGATGAAGTTCAAGGGCAAGTCTACAGAAATCATCAGGATAGTATAATACATGCAGGAATCACAATGGCCATCTGATTTTCATTCAGAAGAGAAGTGAGAACCCTGTCGAGGTGGAAACCACTAAAACTGACTTTCAGTTTTAGTGCTATGTCTCATTGACAATGTTTCAAATACAATAGATATGAACATGATCCAGATACAAAACAACTGCCTATTTTACAAAACAAAACAAAACAAAAAACAAAAACAACAACAACAAAACCTTTCCATGTGAGGCTGGGACTTGTAATCAAGGCAAAAAACCACTACTTCCAACTCACAAGGTCTGATCATTTTGACCTATGCATGAATCATGACAGGTCAATCCAATGATGATGCAAAAATTTGCTAAGACCCTATATTAGAATTCCTCAAACTGGTTGGTGCCTAGCTATTTAACAATGTGTTTTATTCCCAATTATCCCAACTCTAACTAGAATACTTCAATGTAAAAGGCAATCTTTCATAACTTTTATGATCAACCTGAGTCTTCTAAGTCTTCCATGGACACCTCCACCTCTCCCTCTCCCTTACCCACTTCCTCTTTTTCTCCCTCCTCCTCTCCCTCTTTTGCCCCCTCTCTCATACTTACACACACTCTCACAGAATGAAAAACAGGAGAAGGGAACTAATCTTTTGAGCAATGGCAGTCTTCATGCCTGTTATGAAAATAAATAAAACAACTCTCCTCACTTCCATCTCCCCCTCAAAAAAATCTGAGGTTAATGATCTAAGGTATATTCCACACACTATGATTAATAAAGTGGTAACTAATAATATACCCTTTTAATAACATACCTTTTAAAACCTTTTATGCCTGGTAATTGCTGACAGATCAAAAAACAACACTATTAAGTTAAAATATTCATATATTTTAGAAATTATGGTAAAGTGAAAAGCAGAATTAATTCATTGTCAATCCTTGGTTTGGGTCGTTCATTTCCCATTGTTGAGTACTATAAGGTGTCTCTATGGAGTGTAGGGTTCATACAGGCTCTGTTTGCAGTGGGGTAAAATATAAAATGAACTCTGCCCACGATACAGTAAGATTTTAGTGAAGATCAATAGTGATATTTTTATCTTTGGACAAAACAAAAATGTAAGCAGGAGGTCATCGTTGGGATCAATAGTAAACTATTGGGTCCTCTCTCTCTTTTGGAAATGATTAAATCCATGGCCTCTTTTTCCAGGAAAATAAATATACTTGCAAACATATGCCACTTTGTGCATCAAGTAGGAGATTCTCAAATCTCTGGATGTCAGTATATGAACATTAGGCAAAGAACCCGATTTTTATCAGAATACCCTCAGAACTTCAAACACATCTTACAACTGTAAAATATTCAGAGATGCAGAGGCAAATTGTGAATCACCAATACATTACCAAAAAGAAGTGGTACCTCAACTACAAAACATGTCTCTGCATATTTAGATATATGTGTCACTCGGTTTTAATTACATAGCAACAATGTGGTAAACATCCTTGGCAAGTGATACTGAAGTAATGAAACACTCAAGCTCCTTGAGAGATTTCTGCCTTAAGCTCTTGATGAACAAGAAGCAAAATAGAATTCATCAAGTATCTTCTATGTGCCAGTAATTGTGTTACACATTTCTTAGGCATTACCTCATTTCCACTTAATAACAATGCCGTAATATAGATATCATCATTACCCTTTTTGGAGTTGAAGAAACAGCTTAATGGATAATAAGCAGCTTGCCTGAAGTTCTGAAGTTCTTATGTGGCAGAACTCAGGTTGTACAGTGTCCAATCTTAGGCCCATGCTCTGCTACATTTAAAAGTTTATAAATCAGAAGTGAAACTTATTCTCATTCTGCAGTAAAACTGTAAAGAAGCCTTTCCCCTCCAAAATAAAGGTTAATCGTGTATGGGATTGTGAGACAAATATTTTGTATCTTCCTTTGACCTGTGCCTGCCAAAGTTCCATTTCCAAATCTTGAGCTTTTCCCAACAAGATCCAGCGGGACCTCCCCCTCCTGGCTACAGTTCTGTCATGGGTTTTTAACCAATACTTGCACTTTTGAACAGCTCCTGGAACACAGCTGAGGGAATACCAGAGAGAAAAATTACAGATCATCTGTCCTAACCATAAATTTTATAATTACTTATAGTTCTCTTCCAGTCATAATCATGCACATTAATAGAGGTCATACACATCCTGGGAACAAATATTTGCCACACACACATCTGATAGAGCACTAATCTCCAGGATATATAAAGAACTCAAAAAACTTAACACCAGAAAAACTAACAACCCAATCAATAAATGGGCCAAAGAGCTAAACACAAACTTCACAGAAGAAGGTATACAATCCATCAACAGACATATGAAAAAATGCTCAACATCTTTAGCAATCAGAGAAATGCAAATCAAAACTACCCTAAGATTCCATCTCATGCCAGTCAGAATGGCAATTATCAAGAATACAAACAACAATAAGTGTTGGCGAGGTTGTAGGGAAAAAGGCACGCTCATACATTGCTGGTGGAACTGCAAATTGGTACAACCAATCTGGAAAGCAGTATGGAGATTCCTTAGAAAACTTGGAATGGAATCACCATTTGAGCCTGCTATCCCACTCCTAGGTCTATACCCAAAAGACTTAAAAACAGCATACTACAGTGCTGCAGCCACTGCAATGTTGATAGCAGCTCAATTAACTATAGCTAAACTATAAATAAACCAACCTAGATGCCCTTCGATAGATGACTGGATAAAGAAACTGTGGTATATATACACAATGGAATATTACTCAGCAATAAGAGAGAATAAAATTATGGCATTTGCAGGTAAATGGATGGAGTTGGAGAATATCATGCTAAGTGAAGTAAGCCAATCTCAGAAAACCAAATGCCGAATGTACTCGTTGATAAGTGGA